>VUJU01006284.1:0-10789 GCA_009835225.1 Aphis craccivora
CAACTCATAAGGAACCTTGTATTAAATTTTCAAAACTTTTTGGTCATCCAAAAATTTTTTATCGACACTTTAAAAAAAATTTCTCAAAAAAATCGAAAATTGCAGTGATCTATAAATAACTCAAAAAAAGTCAAAATTTTATGAAAATTTAACAGTATATAGATAACACTGATATAAACATTTGGTGAAAGTTTCAAGTATTTACAGTGATTAGTTTTTGAATTACAACCATAAAAAAAAATCGATTTGGTCGAAAACTGGTTTTGCGTAAAAATTCCCGTTTTTCCGTCATTTTTTTTTTTGTTTTTCTCGATTTTTTTGAAAACTGTTGGAAAATTTTCCTCTATAATGCACCAAGGATATTCATTTTTACATCGGAAACCACCCCCATAGTTTGAAATTGGAGCATTATTTCGAATAGTTATGCTGTACACAGACACAAAAACAAAAAAAAACACACATCATTGTAAAATCAACACATTCTTCACTTCGTTCAGAATCTAAAACGCTATGTATTCAACATTAAAATTAACATTTCATCGACGACAAAGATTAATTCAACCTACTCCATTACTATAATGGTAAAATACATAGGTACCTACGTAAGATGCATAATATATATTTTTTAATTTTTAATATTACAATGATTTACTCAATGACGAGGTACCTCGTCGTCTACTATACAGCAGAACGGTACTTTCGTTCTATTTTTCTATTTCTAAAAAAAAAAATTAACTATACTGTCATTTAAAAACCAAAAGCTGATATATTATCTCTCTCAAAAGACAGTGAATTTTGAAACACATTCTCAGATGTGAATTTTATAGTCCTCATATTAGCACACTCACATATTATTTCATCGAACATTACAATCTAGAAACTTTCCATATTCCACGCGAGAAGAAAAAAAACTACCGTTTTCAAACATTTTGAACACACACACTGTAGGTAGGTGTATAATTCATGACGATATCGTATGTATTGTGTACAATATCTGTACACGATAGGTAACTATTATACGTGACAGCTTGAAAATGTTACGTCCAAAAGTTCTGTCCAGTGACACGGACATTTCACGCGAACGGCCTCCGCAAACTGTGATAACGGTGGCCAAAGTCGGCGTGTACGTTATGGGTACTCGACAAGTGGCGGATATTAAAATTATCATACATAATAACATTATCGTACATTTAAAATCATCACGGCGCACATAATAGGCGTATCGATACGTGTGCGTGGGTGTTGTCTTACACAATTGTACATTATTTTTATCATATTTTTATAGATGGGGAAAGGGGTCCGGAGAGACACCTCAGCGCGGCGGTAGCTGCAATAGTGTCGATGACAATATATTATGCGGGATTGACAGTTTTTGACGTAACGTGCGATTCGATACGCGAACAAGATGATTTTTCACCCGTACTCACGCACAAATTTACCTACAAATAAATGATTAAATGATAATATTATAACTAGCTAGGTACATGTATGAGAGAAAATTATACTACCGCCATTATAGTCATTACTATACCCGCATATACCTACATATTATTATCGATTGGTCCGATTGGAAAAAAGCTCGTCAATTGTTGTCGTATAAAAATCAAAACTGCTTTTATTGTCATCAAAGTCTATTAGCCATATAAATATCATTAGTAACATTTTTTTTTTTTAAGTACAATATGTCTTGATAATTGATATATATATATTTAATATGATTCAAACAAAACATTGTAATAATATTAAATATGTACAAACAAATGTTTAATTCTTTAGACTATGCTTGAGTTGGAGGTAAAAAATGTGTAAGTATATACGATAAAACGTGCGATAAATAAATACGGGTTTCCACTACATACGTGTACGTGTAAGGCGACGTATGTACATAGAAGAAAATATTTTTCCTTGATTGGTTGGTATACACGGTAAGCTTTTGGTATACCAGAAAGTTTATACGTTCCGACCAATCACAGAAAAGTATTTTTATGCACGTACACGTACACGTATGTAGTGGAAACCCGCCTTAACAGATTTTAATGATTTTGTTCAACAGATGAAACAATTAAAATTTAAAAGTGAATTCTTTAAGATTCTTTAAGATAGCTTATTGTTGTTAAATTTACAAACATCATAAGATAAAGTAAAAACAATAAAATAATTTAAGCAATAATTACAGTACTTATTTCAAAATAACCATATGGTAGGTACGATTGTACTCGTGCACTCTCATTGAGTTTTTTTTACAATAAATAACTGATTACCTACAGATAATATTTTTCTTGATTATTTAAGATTAAATATAGGTAGGCATTATAATTGTAATAATTTGATGCAAGATAGTTCACAATTTTTTTACAACTACTGCGATAAGTTACGCGAGCTAAGTGTTCTTTTTTTTATGTTGCCATTGTTAAATTAAGAATTAATGTTTTTTATCAAATATATTATTGAAATTGTTTTAATAAAAAAATATTTCTTTAAAGTGTACATATTGTATTATTATAATATCACATATATATATATTATTATTATTAACTTGAAGAGTATTTATACTTACTTTAATAATAAGAAAAAATCAGAGAAAAACAAATTTATATGAACTTGGAATGTGTTAAAACACACGTAATTTTTATACCCGTTGGCAGTTATTATGGGGTTTTAATGTATGAGTTTTTAAATGTACAAAACGGATGTGCCGTGTAATTTACATTGTACTGCAGTCAAAATAATGTAATGTGGTCAACAGCAGGTCAACCGATACGGAATAACACATTAGGAGATTAATATATTATTATGTTGTAGTTTGAAAATAAAAATCTATGTAGGTATCGTCGTTGTTAATTATTAAATGCTTGCAAAATTATATAAATAGTAGATAGTTTAACGCCATAAAAAATTTAAGTTTATTTAAAAATATACAGTTATTTTGGTATATTTTTTCGGTATAATTATATTTGAAAGAGTGAAATAAAAATTATTGATTAAAGCATAATTTATTGAAACACGAAAATAGAACAACTATCGTCCTTTATGGCTGTATAATGTATAAACATTAATATAATATTACCATACCAATATAATATGCGCATCGCGTATAACATTTTTATAATAAAATATTATAATAATATAATATATAGCAATCACGTCGGGCCCCTCGCGGGCCTGAATATTTTTGTCTATCCGATTCATATATATATTGTATACATCAAACATCACACGCATTAATATAATAATTTATAAACTGTAAACACTATGTGTACATATTATTATATATACAGTCACAGTGTTTCAAACGGGTTGACACTGTATGAATATAATATGTAATTAGCACATGTCTGTACGGTGCAGTGGCTAAATTGGAAACAAAAAATAACTGTGGGGGGGGGCGACGATGTCGAATGAAAAACATTTTGTTTTCTCGTCATTATACTGTGAACGCGGTCACCCCATCCGATGCATACTAGATGCACATTTGAAATTATGAATATTAACATGTTGAACAAACATAATACTTATACATATTAAATTGCTAAAACTAAATCAATATAGCACTGCAGCAATAAAGAGCAGAAAATGAGATTTGTTTTTTTCGAACCTTTTAGTGTATCTAGACATTCCCATTGACCTATACGGCAATATATATATATATATATTATATATTAAAGTGAAACTTCTATTTAACGAAGTGTCGTGGGGAACAAAAGAAAAATCGTATTATAAAGGAATTCGTTAAATAGAATTAACTTGTGATTAACAATGAAGATTATGGTTTTCAAAAATAATTCGTTAAATGGAAGTTTCACTGTGCCTATATCAGGGTAATAATTGTAGTTTTTTCATTCGCTTTTTGTTAGTTGTTTAATTTAATTTTTTCGAAGTTTAAAATTCCACAAAACAATAAAATATACAAAAATGTATTTCAGAACAATTTTAAAAATTAATAACAAACACACATAGTAAAGTTAATTAAAGAATCCTTTTAGTGCGATGGTATAGTCCTACATAAAACATAGGTACACAGCTGTTCGTTAACAGTTAATATTGTTAAATCGTACAAAAACCATAAATAGGTATATAATATAAAAAAAATTGTAGTGCCTTTATTTTATTATTAAATTAAATAACTAAACGTATTATAAACGTATTATTAACTTTTTAATTTGACTAGATGAAAACAGAAAACTATTAAAATGCCCAGTGGGACGGAGTTTAAACCATCCGCCCATTACTATACGTCTATACCTTCATCAATATTGAAGCTGCACTGTAAATATTATTGTACGTCAATTTGCGTGCAATTTACCTATAGAATAAATAAAGTATAAACTCGTAATATTATAATATGATCACTACGTCGATAGTTGACTACGTGACTATTCATTATTATGTAGATGATGATGTCTCAAAACACAAGACATAATATTTCTTGACCTGGCATAAACATTATTAGAGCGAACCACCTATACAGTGATTCTGAATTTATTTTAGAACTGAATGACATTCCATGGAAAAATTCACTGCAGCATACACCATTTTGAACAACGAAAACCAGTGAAAAGGTAAAATATTGGACGTACAGAATGTCCGTATACTTTTTATTTTAAAGCATAATAAAACGTATATTTTCAATCGTGGTTTTCCATCAGTTTTCATCTATCGGTAAATAAATACTCGAAAATTGATTCTGAAATAACTTCAATAACTCCATACATGTAACACAAGATGAATTTTTCATACTACGTGTTAAAAAATTATAATGATTTTGATGCTAATTTTGGGTCAGAGTTATGGGCTAGTGAACTTAGTAGCCCCAAGAACAAAAGGACAGAGCTGAAACTTTTCACATTCACTTCAATAGTCAATTTTACACCTCACACCATTCATAAAATTACTCAAGTACTAATGGCAATTTAAGTCGATACTGATTTAAAAATTATTTCATTAAAAAAAAATTAAGAAAATACTCATAGGAGAGAAATATTAAAAAACAAAATGTTATGAAAAAAATAAATTTTCTGATCACAAAAAAATCTACAAAATTTGACATTTTAATATTTTTAATGCAAACTCGTATCAATGAATAATAAATTACATTACCTAAAGTTATTTTAAAGACATAATTATTTATAACTTTTATTATATTAATTATATTTTTCATATATTATTTATTTAATTTTGTTCAAGACTTGATTTTAAAATTTATTGCAATTATTGTGATAAAAATTATTTTTTTTAATCG
This sequence comes from Aphis craccivora, assembly GCA_009835225.1. Lineage (NCBI taxonomy): Eukaryota > Metazoa > Arthropoda > Insecta > Hemiptera > Aphididae > Aphis > Aphis craccivora. Next base: position 5,240 of record VUJU01006284.1, read on the forward strand.
ACAAAATTGTAAATAATGACTTATTGAAGCAATACTAAATTAAACAGCTCAAACAACATTTTTAACTTATCTATAAACTTTCTGGTCTATGGTACCAGAATATTTAAAAATATAAAAAAAATTGACCCAAAGTTAAGTTTTTAAGTTATACACGAGTTAAAATAATAAATATTTACACGAATGACGATTTTAAAACTTCAGACCTTGTGTTGTGTTGATAAAAAGTTGACTTTAACTTAAAGAAATGAATAATAAATCAATATTTTCCTTTGTATAAAAAAAAATGTTACTATCCTATTTTAGTTAATTTTAATGACAATAAATTGTCAATACTGTTTATCACTGCATATTTGTTTTTTATTAGTTCTTTTGAAGAGGATATAACTTTTTGTATTACAAATGGATCCGATAAAAACAACGCACACATCTACCTACCTATAATATATGCATAATGCATATGACAAACCTGAGCACTAACTACTCGTAGGTAGTTGGTTTTAATTCATAATAACTTTCTTTTTTAACAAGTTTATTTCAATGCATAAAATAATCTAATCTAACGCGTTATAAACAAAAAGTAATAATAGTAGTTATAATTTTATAGTTTATTTTTTTTACTGTAAAAATGTCAACGTTCCGTAAAAGTAAAACTGCTAATTATCGACTGAGTATAACAATTAATAATAAATATTTAGTACTTTGTGATAAAATATATTACATTTTTTTTTTTTATTTCCTTATATTTGTTGAAATGCGCAGTCTAAACGACGGTTATAGATTGCCTCGTAGATACTGCGATTTGTTCAATCTTATATAGTCTTTATGTATTTTTATGTAAGTAACTACCTAATTGTTGACTAATTGAAAAAAGACTAACTTGCCCAGCTTTGACGTACCTAAACATATAGGTTATAATTTGTAATTATTTTATGTCATCTCTCGAGTAATATACCTCCTCTCCCCGACCGCGGTTCTCTCGGGAACAACCCCGTGATCAGGAAAATAGAGTCTGACGGTCGGACGGGAAAAAATGAGAAAGGATAAGGAATATAACATAATCTAGTTCTAGATAAGGTACCTACATATAGCACGAGTTCGATAGACTGAATAAACTACACACTATTTACCTACGATTAAAAAAATGGTTTGTGGGATGTTAAAAATATTTGTGTCTTAGAAAAGAGAAATCGTTAATTTAAAAGAGGTTTTTTATAAATATATTTTCATCATAGATTTTATGCTAAGAATGTTTTTAAAACAGCCTGTACAAGTGCCTCTATTAATTTCGCTATTTTAATTTTGCGACATTAATTGTTTGTTGACGAATGCTTTTTTTCGACAGTTTTTTTTTTTTTTTGTTTTAATCGCTTTAAATTTCCTGCAGCAGTGGCGCAGTGCCATTCGTTTTCTTGGGTATAGCTACCAGTATGCATTTCATTCATGACCACGAGCAATCAGTAGGTACAATATAATATAATATAAGAATGTGACTATGAGAAAACATAATATACCATTAAGTTATAACAGTGAAAACGTTCACAATCAATTTGACTCGTGTGAGAGGTTGTGTTGTCAAAGCGATTTGAAGTATTTTTTGACTTTCGTCTCAAAAACACCGCCACGAGTCAAGGCTGGGCATTAACGAATTAAAAGTTAAAATTAAGTTAGTTTTAATTGAGTTAATTAACTCGTTACTTTTTTTTGAAATTAACTTTTAACTTAATAAGTTACTTTTTTTTAAAGATGAACATGTTAACTTCAAGTTAATTGTATTCAAAAATATTTAAATTAAGTTAATTATAATCCAAATAATAATGCAAATTTTTTAATAGTATTTTTAGAAAAGTAGGTTTTTTGATAGCTAGTTAATACTTTGATGTATTATTTTAAATTTCCCCAGTAATTTTCTTGTACATAAAGAAAAACTATCTAATAAATATTATTGTGTTTCTGGAATTTTTTATATTTAAAATTAGAAAATTTTAGCTTTAAATTAAGTAAAGTTACTTTTTTTTTCAAATTTAACGTTCAACTTAACGAGTTAACGAAAAAAACTATGAGTAACTTTTAACTTAACTTAACTTTATTATTTTAAAATAACTTAACTTAACGAGTTAAAAAAAAAAACGTTAACTTGCCCAGCCTTGGCCACGACCTCCTCTCAACGCCAATGAATAGTCGTCGTCCGTCGTTAGAGTATAAAGTCCGCCGACATCCGTGCAATCGTTGTATTAAAAAAATTATCGTCGACTATGTATTATAGTGTGTCATATAATTTGTGTCCGAAATTCGCGCACGTCATTACCTCTTTATTAATAGGTATATGTACAGTATATGGTTTTTGTCCGCAACTCGCGTGATGGTATAACTTTGTCAGCAATTAGGAAACGTCGATTCGGCGGTAAATACGAACGAGCCATAAAACAATACATGACAGTATAATAACTATACGTATATATTCGCCCACAAAACGACGACAACAGTAATAATAATGTATTCACGATTCGGCCTGTGTTATACGTACGTACGTTATATAATGTCGTGTTTACTTGTGTTTACACGATGACGGTACAAAGTAGGCACATAATAATATAATATATGGAACGCATAATTTTATTATTTGACAATATCCCGTACACAATACGAGTACGATTTAAAACGCACTCGTATATTTAGGGACAGCTCGGTGTACGAATTAAGAACATATTATATTATTTCGTCGACGTATGTACTCGTGTCCCGTTGCAATAAATATATGATGCCCAGAGGAATAATTATAATTTCGAGTCTCCAAAGTGCAGTACCAAAAAAAGTGTTGGTCCCTCACACATCTATATTTATGCTACCAAATTTTTTTAATTTTTCAATGATTGAAATATTAAAAAAATGTATATATATATTAATAAGAGGTTTCTTCATTACTGTGGTTTATTTTACATTATATACGTATCTACTAGTATGATGTCTAACAATACCTACAGTCGTACACTCGTCATATTATAGTCAACTCACACTGATACAAATATACAATAAAGCTTAATGTAACTTTTTGATTCAATTTTCGTTGTCTGATTTTTTTTTTTTCATAAATATTATAATATAAAAACTCAACCCAACCCATATTTTTGTATACAATATATGATTTTTCTAGTCTCCGTGGCAGTGTATATATGGGGTAAATTTTAAAACAAAATAAAAACGTTTGTAAATACAAATTGTCATAACATATAGGTGTAGGGTCCTTCCAAATCCAAAGCCTCTGAGCATTGTCACGCGCGTCTCGCCATCCTGTATAGTCACGCCAGTGATATGATATTCGCATTTTGCGTCTTACACGAATACCTATCATTATATTATTAGACGTATAAGTAACGTGCAAATAAATATTTTGTGGCCGTCAATCCTAGGCGGTGTGTGTATACAACAACAATATGTGCAATGTGCATACATTATTATTATCGTCGTCGTCGTCGTCGTCGTCATGGTCGTTGTGATTATTTTATACGCTCGCGCGAGGGAGTAATCCAAAAATCGCCCTTTTGCTCGATAATAATTGATTCGTATAATATTATTTGAAACTTAATTATTTGTTTGCTGTGCCGCACATATATAATATGCATAAATAACATATACGCATATAACACGCGTACATATTATACGTGCGTATTGCGTATGGTGTTGTCATTATTATTATCATATATTATTAAATTGTGATTGCGGGGAGGCAGCTCTCGTCCAACGTAATGGCACTGCTGCGCCGCGACAACGGACGACGATGACGCGACGGTGGAAACGCCATCCGAGGACGAATCACTATATTGTATACGTCCGCAACAGTCGTTCTAAATAATATTATTACACTACAAGGTCAATAAATCCCGCGGGGTCAAACCCCAACCCCGCCACGGTAGGACGATTGAAAACGACGGCCCGTAGTTCACTATTATAGTTCGTGTAGCGGATTATAATAATATGCGTTTGTATTGTGAGTATGTAACACTAGTACGCTATATACTAACACTGCGATGTTTTTATAATATGTAGATTGTAAACAATCACGACCGATTCAGTATTGAAATATCCGAGTTTAAAACGTTTTCAAGAAACCGTTTCAGTTTTCCAAGAGCCGCAATAGCGCGTTATATTTTACAACGATGGATTTTCATTAAATCAGTGGTCTTCAACCGGTACAGGGTATAGCGTCTGTACTGGTAGCGATCCATTTTTGAGTCGCGTACGCTTTAAAATTGGGTCGCGATCAGTCTTTTTTTCTTTTAAACAAAAATTTAATTTATAAATATATATATATATATATATATATATAAGGAAAAAAAATAATTACAAAGATTACGTGGGTCACGAGTCCACAAAGATTGAAGACCACTGCATTAAATAATGCCGAGTATAGGTATAATAATGTAGGTATGATAATATAACCATTTGACTCTCGAAATAATAATGGAATATACAATTTTTTTTGGGTAGGTACCTACTATATGTTGACATAGATTCATGTTATGATATATTTTACTCTCTATTACCTACTTTGTATTAGGTATAGTCATGATATTAATAATTATGAGAAATTATTATTTAGATACTGATAATACGGAAAACTTATTTAAAAAACTTAAAATATTACCTATAAATAAATTATATAATAAATTATCAACAATAAAAATACGTCATGCAAATAAAAAAGACTATGAAATATTTAATGTATATAATACAAGATATGAACGTAATAATAATCTCAAATTACTTAAATGTAATACTACTTTAATGAAAATGTTTTACATAAATAGAGGAATTGAATTATTCAATAGATTACCGAATAATATTAAGATGATTAATAATAATAAACTATTTAAATATAAAATAAATAAACTATACATGCAAATTCACGACGAGACTGAATTATAACTATAATTATATATATTTAATAAGTGTATAAACGCATAAATGCACAAATGTATGTTAAAAATATATTATTTCATAGAAATAGATATTAATGTAAAATAGAATAAGTAAAAATTATTAATTAATTATAGACTCCCTAACCTCACCACAAGCATCGCTTATAGAGATTAGGTATCAACACAAATTGTATCATACCGAAAATTGTTGTAATTTTATTATTGTTGTTGTTGTTGTTGATTAAATAAATAAATAAATAAATATTATAATGATTGTATTATCGGTGTATAAATATTTGAATTGAACGGTGTCACGTATATTGCGTACTACGTTAAACACCGACAAAATTTTGCGCTTACTGAGTTTATCTTCCTGTCATCTTTGTACCTATGTTTTGAGTGATATGAGAGACCTAATTAACGGGGCGACGACACTAATAGGTATAATCAAAAACCTCCACTCGAAGTCTCGATACTTCAAACTTTCGGAGGAGCAACTCACCTCAATCTGCAGGTTTCCAAAAACAAAAACAAGCGATTATTAGTCTTGATATACTTGTCCATCATTATACTTATTGATGCTCCGGATGCCTCAAGCATACTAACACATGTAAAATCTGATTAGGGGGGGGGG
>VUJU01006285.1:0-10788 GCA_009835225.1 Aphis craccivora
ATAAAAAAAATCTTGATTTTCACCTGAGGTTACTTATGCCCGGGCAACGCCGGGTGGGACAGCTAGTTGTTTATTAAATAAGTGTACACTTTACATTTTGATACATTATTGAATGAAAAAAACTTGGTTTATTTTATATAAGTATTTGTATTTTACAAAAATACCTACAATTAATTACTTATTTACAATTTGAATAATATCTACTTAAACATTTTTATTGGTTTCTATAAATGTCGATAAAAAATTATTTGTTGGGTCAAAATTGTTGAGTACAAGATTCCATATAAGGTATTCTTATAGCTTTATAAAAAGATACATAGACAAATTTTTTTACATGCATTTGAAGTTAGGATTTCGTCAAAATTGTAAAACTTAAATTTTATTTTTTAGTAAAAAAATGCATAAAAACTTTCTTTTTTTGTATCAAGTTTGAAAATTTAATACGAGATTCTTTATAAGTAGTTCATACTAAAACCATAAAATCTAAAGAATGTATACAGGCAATAATTTTTATAGTTATTTTAAATTCCAATTTGGACGAAATTACTTATTTAAACGATAATCTTTATTAATAACATCAAATGTTTGTTATAATTTAAAAACATTATTAGTGGGAACTTAAGCTTTTATATATTTTATATCATTATGAATTTTACTATAAGCAATAAAATGTTTGATTTGTTTTAACAAAATATGTATTTATATCTTCTATAAATCTATTTTTACTGTTTTACGGTATTTATAAAAAAAAGTTATTAATTTAATATAATATGATAAATATTTATTATTATAATAAAAAAAAATATTTATTATTATTTATAGTTAAATTTTAATAATATATTTATTATTTAATAATATTTTCGGAAAAAATTGATCAGCCTACTATATTATATTAAAAGTAAATAAAGACTTTAATAGCTATATCAAAAATATATATATATCACTACTTGGCGATATAAGCTGTAGATAGATCGTTTCCACTCAAAATAGTTTTTTTTTTTTATACAATGACTTATCATAATGTGTAGAATTCCAATTTAACACACCTATAATTTTGACATACTCAACACCTAATGTACATCAGAGTGGTACCAATTTATCTTCCTTTTTATTTATTTATACTAAAATATTTATTTTTTATTTTTTACTTACAAGTTACAATACATTATTATAGGCACATAATTTAAATTTGTTTGTATATTTTTGCTTATAATAGTTTGTATATTATTTTATATATTTATTTATGATGTGTGTTAAATAATTCGTATACTACATTGATTAAGCTGAAATGTCACATTACCATTAGTTAACACTCTAATAAAATAAGTGATAACTCCATTTGGATTTTTAAAGTGTTATTTTCAGACGTACCTTATCAAATACGCGATAGTTATACACAATGCAGAAAGAACCATCTAGTTAGAAAAATATTTTTTAAAGTCATTTTCTTTTATGTAAATTCTTTTGTCGGCTCTGGAAACATGTGCATCATTATCGTCTATAAGAATTCTAAATAAAAATAGTGTAGCAGCTACCTTTAGAAAGTTAAAGATAATTAGTGAGTTATAACTTACAATATTATTATTATACGTGTAAGTAACAGTGAAAAATGTATTGTCAATTATAAAATAGCTTTCATAACATTATCAGCAGGTTGTGTTTTTGTAATACCGATTTTTACCATAATCGTGTTTATTTTTCATTTCACTAATCTCTCTCGAGACTTGAATCTACTTTTTTTCATCGGCTTGAAAATTGCATCATTTGCATTATACACCTTATATTATTTTATACCTATACCATATAAACAACAAGTTATAAACTCAAAATTACAATGTAAATAACGTTTAAAATATATGTACTTTTTTTTAGTTTTTATATTATAAAAAAAAAAAATCACGCTACAAACAATTTTACAGTAAATAGAATAAATAATAATAGCTTAATTTCGTGATTTACTTTCTCCAGAAATATTACTACCTAGGTAGTTATTTGTATTTTTTAATTTTAATTGATTACTTTGAATTTTGTTAGAAGTACGAAAAAAAATATTAGGGAAAAACATTTATATAGCTTACATGAAAAATGAAAATTATACACAGAGAAATCATCGCTTTAACATGGAAATAGGTGAGAAAATATCATAATATCATAATATATTATAGCTCATGAATAAGTTATCGATTTTTATTGATAATCTGATGTAGGTAAATTAAATTCTTTCAAAACTTGAATAAGATGGTTCCCAATTCTTCAACCAGTAAAATATATTAAAGTATTGATTTTTTACAAAATTACAATGTGACCTTATAATATTATTTCAATATTATTTTATAAGATAAATAGGATTTATAATTTTAAATAATGTGTTTTGTTTTCTTAAAATATTTAAAATTGGGGATTTAAATATACACATATTGTATCAAAATAATTGTATTAAGCATATATTAACATATTATTACACAAAATAAATATTAACTTTGTTAAAAATTAAATTGAATATTTAATCTAAAAAAAATAAATGAAATAAATATACCATAATGTATTACTCTCCACAGTTATAATAATTTTAAAAAAATTCATGAAATAAATGTTCATCTACCTAGTTTTAGTTTTAAAAACGTAATTAAATTAAATGTGGTAATCAACCGAGTTGTATTAAATAGAAAACTTAATAGGTACATTGTTTAATTAATATATACTCGTAATATATTATTACATAAATAATAAATAAATTAATAATTATATTTTTTTTTTCATAAAATCTGTAGTTTAAACTTTATTGTAGAATCAATAAGAAATCATTAGCTTAAATTGATGTCAAATTTAACTTTTAAGTTATAATATTTATAATATTCATCTAAAATTAAACGCTAGAAAAATTATTTTAAATTTCATTTTGTAACATTAAAATTAGATTTTTCTGACTGTCACATACGTTTAAATACAAGGTAGGTAGGTAATAAACATTATATAAATTTATCTTTTAAATTGATCATTATAATGTTAGACATTTTTTTTCGACGCGTGACTCTAATCGTCGCATTACTCCTATTTGTGTGCGGCTATTTTCCATTTCGTCTTTTTTTAAGTCTGGAGATTTATAGGTGTATCCTAGTACGTACAATAAACGCATAGGCGTTGAATGAATGTATAGGTACATTTACCTATATATAATATTTTCAATTCTTGAAAATAATTCATGATATGTAGATCCAAATCCTGATAATCCCTAAAAGAAATAGTGCTACAGATAAAGGAGTGCGAGGGACTAAGTCAAGTTAAATAGGTATATATATATAATCGAATATAGTTCATTTATACGTACAAAACTAATTATATACCTACATATAATATATCAATGTAATATATAAGTGTCTGAGAATGTATTCAATAATTAATTACTGTTCATGCAATCACAATGATAAAAAATCTCCATATAACAAATTTAATTTAAATATGGAACAACTTAATATTACATTTACTCTAAATGTTCTAAGTGCGATGGTGGTTGGATCTTTTAGGGGCGCTGAGTAGTTAAATATTTATATAAAATTGCTTACAACAATTATAGGTTTAGGATATTTTGCTTAAAGATTAGCAATGCAATAATGAGGAGTCTTTACACCCCTTCTCCACATATCGTCTATACATATTTCATGCCAAAAAAAATTGATTGACTTTTTACAAGAACACTACCTACAATTACGTATTTAACTTTGAATCCCAAACGATTTTTTATTTAAAATCTTTAAACGTTTGCGACTTTAAGTAATCTCTCGAAAAATTAATGGGCTCAAAACAATTTCCAATTGTGCCGGTCGGATTATAACTGTATATTATATTACTAACATGTTCCGTTTATTATTAAATTTAATTAATCGTCTTAAGAGGAGGGGGAAATATTTCGAAACTCTAGCCAAGATGGAAGAAAACTGATCAATATAATTATACTTATATCAAATTACACCTACAAAACTGTTCCAATTAACAATTTTCAACGCTTATAAAATAGTGAGTATTATGTGCGCTGGTTAAAACTGTTCTTATTGGCGATTGTGTATTTATTGATTTAAATTTTTCCCCTTGACTCTTGTAGATTTTCATTCCCGGGAGCCGATATCGACTCACCCACAGCGACCATAGCGATAACTCGGAAGATGTTTGTGGCAGTTTAGAAATAACGAGAAAGACCCAATATAATATAGTAATACACAATATAATAATAGAAACTTTTTTGCGATAAAGTATAGGCCATATATAGTACTATTATATCAATACAATACTAGCGACTGACGTTTGACGAGAACTTTTGCACAAGTTTTAATATAGTTATTCGGAAAAATATAAAAACATTATACGGCCGAGGACTATTGTTTTATTTGTTATATTATACAAAAGTGTTATGGGTAATATTGAAAATCTCAGAATATTTTTAGCGCCGGGAATATTGAATGATTTTAAATAATCACTTCAATAGTTTTGAACTTCAATGAAACAAATAACCTCGAACCTTTGTAGAGTTTGATTCGTAACAATTTCTAATCTACACGATTGTACATGCTATTTGACAACAATAAAATGTGTTTTCCGAACCAAAAAAAAAATATAATATATATTTAAACCGTTTTGGATCATTGTGAATTTTCAGTCACAATAAGATTTAAATTGATCCTACTCTCGTCATTGTATTGTTTTGAACTTTTGATTTCTCGGTACTCAATTTTCGTTGTCAACACGAGACACCATAATAATAATAAATTATGCATAGGTACATAAAATACTCCAATTAAACGGTATAATTGTCAGAATAATAAAATTATAAAAAATATTTTAAATGTTCTGTACTACATTAAAATTGAATACTAATATCATCACCTTAAAACTCAATTGCAAAATTGTTTCCGACAATATCGCGTAAAAATATTATAAAGCAACAAAACTACACATAACCGTAAAATGCATCGTACTGTGTGCGGCTTTACTTGATTAATAAATATATTTTGGTATTGGCTGTGAAAATTGGCCCAAATCACTGGACCAAAACCAAAACTAATTTCCGCGTACTTGGCAGCAAACTCGCTATGGCTCTACCCATGACACGTATAGGTCGTAGAGAGAAATTTGACATTTTAGAAATAATATTAGCGCTCGACTTGAGAAAAGAAAAAAAAGTTACTCTCTTATCTCACTAGCATCTAATACGTACAAAATGCAGAATTATAGACGTGTAAATAAATATAGGTCAAGTTACATCATTCTCTCTTTTGATGATGGATGCCATATTTGATAGTCGTCGACGCAAGACACCATGATAATAATAATATTATTTAATGTGTTGAGAAACTCTCGAGACCTATGCAGTATCATCAGAAAAAACCGGTGAAAACTATATTTTATACATATACAATATATTATCATATTTCTGTTTAACCATTTGAGTTATGACAATAATATTACATAACCATCATATTTATAGTACCTATATTAACATTGACACATTGTGCATTTGTGTATTTGTGCTCGGATGCTACAGAGTAAATGCAAAGAGTGAAGATTTCCCGTCGTGAATGCAAGCAGAAAAACTGTTATACTATTATTGAAGGTAATTTTTAAACTATTGGCAGTTAAAAATATCCATGTTTAATTATATATTTAGAAAAGTATAATTATTTTTACCCATCCCACCATTTAACTATAGAAAATTCGTGAAACACTACATGGCTCCATCTGGCATACACGATGTAAGACGTAACCAATGATCAACTTGATCAAATTCTATGACACGAAATATTTAGGAAAAACTTCGACAACTATTTTATTGTTTAAATAGTTTACTTACATTTATAACTATTAAATGTTTAACATTGTTTCAACTGAGTAACGGAAAACAGAGAATCTCATCTACGCGTACTATTATTTCACAATCCTACATGTGATGTGAAATAATCCAATTTAACATTTCATCGTATTTTTGCTTTAGTCTTCAATTTTCTACAATTAAACATGCTTAACTGTAATGCCATATCTTAAAGAAATAACGATGGTTTATACTAAAATATAATTATTTATATATATTTTATAACATAAAAATGCGAGTACTTAAATAAATAATTAAAATTAAAATTAAATACCTATAAATTTCAATAGATTATAAGATTATAAATTAGATTAAAAACCGATGAATTCGTTCAGCTGAATAAAATATTTCAAATGTTATTGAATAGGTCATTTAACTCATTTTATTGGAAGTGTTAAATTAAAATTTGATAATATTTTATATCTTTATATATATATGAAACACAATTTTGCACGGAAAAAGTCAATTAACCTATAATTCTTAGAGTATTTTCTATTTTTTTTATAAATAATACATTAAGTTACACTATTTTTTCCCCAAAAACTTACATAATCAATGCAAAATTACACTCAAAACACACAGTGACTTTAATGGTCATCGTTATATTTTAATTTATGATTGTCGGCAATAGCAGAAAAATATTATATATTATTTAACCGCAATTATATAGTAATAAGTTATAAGTTTATAACTATTGAGTAGATATTGATAAACGACATGCCACATATATTTGAATGATGTATTGTTTGAAAAAATTCGTGATATATAAAGGTAGGTACATCAATTAAAATGAATCTAATTATTTTAAAATATCATTGCATATATTAATAAATAGTATCATAATATTGACAAAATGTTTCAAATTCCTATGAATAATATTTTATGAATTACAAACAAAATAACTAAATTCATTATTTTTTATTTAAATATACAATGTCGTAATAATTTGAACTTCAAACGCTCACAACAATTAATTTAGCTTTACGCAAAACTTTTTTTTTATTATTCCAGTAAAAACAATTTACGAGAAATTTTATTTTCAATTTTCGACATTTTTGGCTAAACTTAAACATTCATCAACATTTTTCGAAAAATGTGATAAAGAAGGAGATAACTACTCTGCTGTACAGATGGAGTCAAATTTATCTTGTCATAGAGTAGGCCACTGTAATGGATATGTTAATTTGAATTCAATGATAAATCACTGCATAGGTACACAAATTGATAGTGAATGGAGATAATCTGCCACTGTATATTACTAAGTATATATTTTTATCATAATATTATATTTATATGTATTTTACTAGTAGTATTACGGTAAAAATTACCAATAGCTTAAAATTACCTAATCTAAATAGGTATATTGAAAATTTCATTGCTAAAAATTCGGCAGAAGCAGTCCACGAAACAACGATTATCGTAAACAATCAGCTAATATGAGACAGTATAAAAGGTATTAAATAATAATTATAAAAATGTAAAAAAAACCTTAAAACCATCAAATTTACCTTTTTTTCGACCAGTAATTGTTTTTTGATTATCTATCTATTATACTTTATTACATATTATAATACAAAATATAAACATTTGAAGTAACATTTTGTGCAATATTGAATAATGTGTTTTTCTCAGATCTTTTTTTGAGAAAAATCATTTATGATTCATCGTTGCTTACTTTCTTATAAACTTATATTACAACACAGTACTGCTATCTAATATGCGAAGTTGCATACCATGCTGATTGCTAACCAACTTCTATTTTATTTTATTTTTATTTTTATTTACTACAAAATATTGTCTTGAGGGAGTCCTTGGATCATTGGATCTTATAAGAATTTTGTTGTTGACTGTTAATTGATAATTATTTATCTATTAAAATTAGAAAAAGTAACATAACTCCAAATGTATTACAAATAATTTATGACAAATCAGTTAAACATTAACAGTTATTTGATCATATGGTGGAAAGTGTAGGTTAGACGTGCTTAATATTTTATCAAAACTTTTATAATGGTGAAATATAAATTAAATTTCAGTTTAAAATTTCTGCATTTTTTAGAGATAATATTATTATTATGTTTTTTAGAATTTGTATTATTTCAAATAAAAGCTAAAACATTATCAACAATTATTTAAATATTACTAAATATATAAATTGTATTTTATGCCCTTATATTATTTTTAAATGCATTGATTAAAAAACTTAATAATTCCAATGTAAATCATTGGAATATCAATTTATAAATAACAAATCTCCGTAGTACATAATTTGTGCCATGATATCGTTGAATTTCAAACCAAATTAATTTTTTCTCCTACTCTGATGAACTTCAAGTTACTTACTGAAGTATTTTTTGAGGAAAAAAATTTTTGCAGAAATAATTAACTTATTTGGTAGCAAGAATGGAAGAAGATTAGTCAATATTAAATATATTTTTGAATCTATTAGTCAATAAAACGCCAATTGTTTGATTGTACATTTCGTAATTTAAAGTTTACTAAAGAGGAGAAGAAGAAAGGATTTTATATAGTACTTATTGTTTTACTAGCACAATTTGTGGATTAAAAGAAAATATAAGTAATGAAAATCCTTCTATAAATGTTAATACTGCCGTCATAAATATTGGTCAAGAATTATGCTCAATTAGAAGAATTATCTGAAACATTGGATATGCTGGTAATTTTAAATAGGATGTATCAAAAAATGCATTAAAAAGTGTTTCATTATACCTACAATATGACATCGGATGGAAGTTTATTAGCAGAGTTAGACTAGTTATGAGAAAGAGTGGTGTATAAGTACACCAACATAAACATTCTAAAATAGGATGGTGCTTGGAATAAACAATCCTATAAAACATATCATCACGCAACTATTTGGTATTGTAACTGTATAATCATAAAAAATTTAAACAAGTAATAAAATTAATTAATAATTTTCGGGTTTTAAATATAGGTTTATATTATTGAATCAGTTACTAAAAAAGTTGTTATTTTTCGGCGTGATAAATAAATTCTATTGTGTATTTTCCGGCAAAAAAGCTTAATAAAGAGCTAGATCACTACCATTGTATAAGTACTAAATTTTAATGGGCCTTCTATATAGCTATGGAAGCCGACATAATAGTTGATGAGTTTAAACATACAGTTTAGATAGGCATAATCATATTTATTTACAGCTAATTGATAGGATAAAAATATTAAACCAATTTCTGACATTTTTAGTATTACATAAGTATAACTTGATATCATTATTTTTGCTTAACTTTCAAGACATTTATATGTAATTTTAGATGATGGTGTGTTAACAATATTATGAGTCGCTAACGCATAGCTAAACCATATGGATATCATTGCAAGATAAAAAAGTTGAATGCAACGACCTTTTATTGTGAAATTACATTAATAACCGGTTACTAGGTTTGACAAACAAACGGAAAAAAACTCTAAAGGTGAGTCAATACCAGGTTATCCCAAAAAAAAATATATTCAAACCTATTTGTTTCGATTACGTGCACTATATCATCGAAGCTGTAAAATATAATTGAAAACTTTAGACAAATATATCATTGAAACCCGATTAATGGTTCTAAAATCAGATTTAGTAAATAGAACCAACCTCGAGTTTGAAGATCACACTAACTGTAGACATTACTTTTGCTAGAGTCTAAAAAAAGGTAATATCATTGAATAAAGCTAGTAAATATTATATAATATATAAATGTATTAAGTAGATAAATAGATACATAGTATATTATATTTTTAACAATTATGGACGAAGATAATTTTGTTGATGAACTAAAACGATTCGAACCTTGGGATGATATTATACGTGCTAGAAATTCACTAACCTACCACACGGAAAGTTTTATGTACCTATAATTTTAATAATAACGCGGTAGAACTTTATAACTCTATCTTTTCCAAATCTATTGGTGGAAAACGAATCAACTTTTTCCACAAAGGTAACATTTTAATTTTCATCTTATTATGACTTTATACGTGTCTCATCTTTTATCTTGTAACAATCCATTACATCATGCTACATGTGAACATGTCCTACATGATAATTTAAAAAAAGTAAAAGTATGGAAGTTAGTACATATTAGTATTTACTTCATTGCTAATCTTAATTTCTTTTTAATTTTAAATACAAAATATTTTTATTATATAAAAAAAAATTCATCTGAACGCACAAAAACTATTGTAAAACTACTGACTAACATCGGACCACATTTAAATTAATAAATGTATTGAATGGCTGTTCTAAGATTTAATTATAAGCCAAATTGGACAGCATAAACTTCAGTCTTCAATACTTGGATAAAATATCATTATCTGAGTCAAACAAAAATGTTGAAAATGAAAATAAGTAGTCAACATAAATGTGATAAATGGTATATTGAAAAAAAAAGGCTAGAACCTATCATTAATTTAATATTATATTTTTCAGGCGGCAGATCTAGATATGTATAATATTATATTAATATGTACGTAGTACTATGCGTAAAATACATAGTTAGTAAAATAAAATATTAAATTTGATTTATAATACTTATAATGTATAAATGAGACATTTATCTAAATTTCTTTTTAATTATTATTATTCTTATTAGTATTGTTATTGTTATTGATGAATTATGATTTATGATTTATAGTTCATAATTTATACTAGTTAATTTAATATGTAAAATATTTACAGAATTATAGTACCATTATTGGGAAAATATGTAAAATATGTATTAAAACGTTATGTGTTTAAGTAGTAAATGATATTTTATTCGGCACATTTACTGAAAATTGTACTAGGTATGGAATTGCCAATTAAGTAATCGCTAAAGAACAATGATTAGGAGACCTTCTAAATAAAAAAAATACAACCTGCTGGTTTGATTATTGACAACAATATACCATTTATAACAGCCTCT
>VUJU01006287.1:0-10785 GCA_009835225.1 Aphis craccivora
TATCAAAACAAACGTATTTTAATCTGTGGTAAAACTGTAAAAGAATTATGACGATAAATTGAGCATAAGTTACGGAGGAAAAATAAAATAATTTAACATTAAAAACCCTTTTTTTAATTAAAAAATATGGGTTCCGGTTCCGGTGCTGGTTATTTGAAAATATTTAAATTCGGTTCCGGTTAGGTTCCGGTTCTCAATATTTTAAGGGTTTTTGGGTTCCAAAACCGGTTCTTTTCTGTTCGGTTCCAGTCCCTGTGCAAAAGTGCATAATATCCATACTAAAGTGGTTCTTAACCGTTTTTCTGCAGTACATGGGTATTCTGTGGATTTAGAATAGCTATTCCGCCAAAGTTTAAGATTTTGTTTAAAATACTAAGAAATTAAAAAAATATTTAATTATAAATGCCGTTTTATTTTAGAGTTCTGTTCCAAAAAAAATCTTATAAATGTTGAGTGCTCCGTCGTTCGAAAAAGGTTAAGAACCACTGCCACATAAAATAGTTTTTTTATACATCCATTCACATTTATTTTCTGAATAAATAATATAGTATATAGTATATTAGTATATATTTGAATAATTGTCGATGATTTAATATAATCATGATAGATACATATACATATCCGCATATACTATAATACCAATAAGTATAATAAGGTAATATTTTGCAAAGGATTAAGAAACGTCGGAAGAAATAATAAATTAACATATTATCTACCTTAATATTAACCACTAAACCACCTCTCGTTATAAGTATATTCCTGATGGTTCAGGTATATATTTACTGAATAACGGTAAATGGTCAAGTACCTATATTGATATCAAACGCTTTTTTAATGTTGCAGCCACGATAAGCAAGGCGTCGATAATAGATGACAACTATGACGATTTGAAAAGTCACATTATTGACAATCAAAATATAATTGAGTAAGTTATTTTAATATAAATTAATATAATAAAATATAAATTTTAACATAAAATTATTTTATATGTACAATGTATTATAATATATACTTACGAATATACTGTAGAATTGTATTGATACGAATAATCCGCATAATAGGTAGGCAATTACCTATTTATATACCTCGAGGAAAAATACCTATATACCCATTGTACATATTATACTGTTGTTACACACCTCTTGCCCTTATTCTACCTAAAAAATGAATTATGACGAGTAAAAATCACAGCCATGCTTAAAATTATAGGTAAACTATAAAACCTACCTACAACCCATAGGAATAATTTTTTTATCGAGTCATGGTTATACCCTTTATGTAGTAAATTATTATGGTTAATACACGGTTTCTACGTTCCTTCAAAATATCATATGCCATAAAAGTTACATTAAGATTGTCTTATAGATATAGACCATAGACGTATAGTATGTTCTCTACCGACTACCGTGTTGAATTTGAAAAAGTTTAAAGGTATGAGAATGGCAGAATGCGATAATACCACCACGATGCAGACTCAGGGGCGTCATTTCAGTTTTTCTTAGGGTGGGGCAACATTTTTACCGGCCCTTTGATTATTTAGTTAAAATAATATGTGTATTGCAAAGCTCGAAAAAAGAATAACAAAACAAATATTTTTTTAAACTAATGCTATATCTATTAAGCAAGAAGAAAAATAAATAATACAGCTAAAAATATTATACTAGTTCATAATATGATATAATAATTAAATTTAAATAAAATAGCAAAAATTAATATAAGCTTAAGCTTTTAAAGGATATCTACGAGATTTCATGTCTGCAAATAAATCAATAGCTTCCTGAAGATCAACTTTTGAAGCTTCATCACCTTCAACAGCAATCACTAGCAAATCGCTCAAGCGTTCATCAGTCATTGTTAGTCTTAAGCATGTTTTTATACGTTTTAATGACGAAAAAAAGCGTTCGTTAGAAGCAGTTGATACAGGTAGTGTCATTAAAATAGAAATAATTTTTAGGGTCTCTGGAAAAGAGTTTGGAATTTCCAACAATTTTTTAGATATGGAAAAAAGATCATGAACTCCATCTTCACGGGTAATATTTTTGTTTTTAGAAAGTAGGTTTTTAGCAATAAGAAATTCAGACTCTAGGAATATAGGATTAATTTTGAAGTAATTATAGTGATCCAAAAAAGCTTGAAGATAGGGACTTTTGAAGTTAAAGTAATCAGGATCCGAAGAAATAAATATAGTACAGGTTAAAATAATATTGTTGTTAGTGTCATTAAAACGTTTGTCAAGTTCATTCATAAATCTATAAAATAAATAATATTAATATTAATTAGTAATTACCGAGGTAATTACATAATAACCATGCCAATAAATATTGTATAAAAAAATATAATAAGCGTTGTATAGAAGAATGAAGTTATGCATTGAAAATTAATCTTTTGTTTATATTATACATGCAATAATGCCAAGTAAAAAACAAAATAAGTCATAAGTTATATTGGTAAGCAATTATTTTAATCATATTTTCAAATCATAACTCATTTAAAATATTTAAACTGTAATAACACTGCAGAACACTTACCTATCAATTGCTGAATAAAATAATACTTTTAATTCATTCACTGAATTATTTAGTGTGTTATTTGAAGTATTCCCTACTGATGATTCAGTAAAGTAGTCTTTGAGCCTTTTATTGAAACATAGTGATCTGCTAGATCTGTGATTTGTAGGAATTCCATTTTTAGTAGCAATTAATTCAGCATTTTTTATTGTATCAACCCAAAATGTATCACTCCGCATTTCATTTAAACTTTGTCTAGTACATTTTATCAGATCAATAGCTGCTGGTAAAATAATACTTGAATTTTGAAGTTCTGTAGAAGCACAATGTATAACTTTAAGAAGAGATTCCATCGCAATCGCCATAATAATAAAAGAAAATTTAGACATTTCATTTAAAATTCCAGTTGCCCTAGCCGTTTGATCACCTTCTTCACCAAGTATACTAAGTACTTCAATTATTTCTGTATATCTTGAATTAATTTTACTTAATGAACTATACCAATAAGCCCACCTAGTGTCCACTAAACGTTCTAAATGTAACACGGGTAAATTGTGGTCTTTTTGAACTTTAGTAAATAACTCATATCTTGTTTGTGAATTCATTAAAAACTTATACGTTTCTTGCACTGTATTAAAAAAATTTACAACGAATGGTATATTTTGCAAAGTTTGAATTAAACATAAATTAAGGCGGTGCGCATAGCAGTGCACATATATTGCGTGTGACACTTTACTGCGTATTCGTTCTTGAACACCTGTATACGCTCCGCTCATAACTGATGCACCATCGTAACATTGTGCAACACATTTGTTTATATTTAAATTATTTTCTGAGATTATATTAATTATTTGATTAAATAAGCTTTCAGAATCAGATTTAACCATGTGGTAACAGCCAATGGATTTTTCATGTATATTAAAATTATCATCCAGAAACCTTATAACAAAACTCATTTGTTCTTTCTTAGATTTATCTTTTGTCTCATCCACCATAATTGTAAAAACATCAAATTTATTAATTTTCTTTAATATTTGTTGTCTTGTGCATTTTGCAATTATTGCAATTAAATCATTTTGGTATTCAGGACTAGTATAATGTCCATACCTAGACTGTAGCTTTTGGTTTAACTTTTCATCACCAAACATTTGTAGTAGTTCGATAAAATTACCTTTATTTGTTGATGTAAACGTTTCATTGTGACCTCTAAAAGGTAATCCTTGTTTTGCCAAAAATAGTGTAGCCTTAAGTAAAAAATGTACATGTAAACGGTTTTCATTTATTTCATGTTGTCTTGAAGAATTTAATTGGTTGGCTATAGATAAATTATTTTTTGCCTGGACTGATCTATAATCTACCCAACGCTGCATAGAAATAACATGTCTGTTTATTCTTTGATGGCGATCCAATGGTGATTTTATTTCTTTCCATTTTTTACAGTTATTTCCATTGTTTACAAAACTATAATTACCATACATCTCACCTGGTGATGGAATATTAGCCCCAAAATGCCGACATACAAAACAAAACAGTGAATCTTTTGATACTGAATATTCTAACCATTCATAATCTTTATAGTATTTTGTATTGAATCGGCGACCGTTAGTAACAGGAAACTTTACCAATTCAGGTTGAACAGGACTGTCATTTTTTGAAATAGAAATGTCATGAAAAATATTTCCATGTCCAGGAACAATTGTATGGTTCTAAAATGTGATTTAAAAATTTAAAAAAAAATGAATCAGATAAATTAATTGTTAATCATTTCACCTACTAAAGTTATACATTCTGATTCTGAATTCTTAACCAATACACTTTCTTTTTCTATTTCTACAGGCAATACAGATTTTTCTATGTCTTTAACCAACGAACATTCTTTTTCGATAGGCAACGGCAACAATGACACTTTAAAATTGTCTTCAATCAACATTACATCATCCTTTTGTTTTTGTAAATTAAACAATGAAATTAATAGTTGAAATTGTATTTATTGCAATTTTTACAACTTACGTTTGATGAAGCTGAAGCACTTGGTCTAACAGAAAAATTAAGTTTTCTCTGTTTTGAATCGTTTGCTATTACATTGAGCTGGGCTTTTCTTTTGTCACGCATTTTTTCTGCTCCACCTTTTTTTTTATTGTTTAAACTATTAGACGTTGAAGTGGACATTTCGTATTTTCAAACTTAAGTAGTTAAGTACCAAGTAGGTAGTCAAAATAGTCAAATCACTCAATTGTCTCAAATCAGTCAAATCTCAAATCTGTTATATTAAATGATGAAATTTTGATAAATGATAATAGTCTGTTACGATAACCATTGATAATAAACATCTATTATCAATCGATAACAGACTATTCACAAATCACAATATTATGATAACAGAGTGTTATCAAAACTAAATACCCATAAATCATAATCACGGTAGGAGGTATCTAGTATCTACTCCGTAATCTTAACACAGATTTTTAAACTAACGTTAGGCGAAAAACGTTTACAATTTCATAACTTAATAACTTAAATATGTTTCTAAATTGCTTAAAAATGTAGCGTTCTACGATTATGAGTTTAGGGCGAGTGGTCCATTATGAGTAAGGCTCTATAAATATTTTTATATAGCTCTACTATGAGCGAAGCCACCATTCCAGCGGCCCTGTGCCCCTATCGTACCAAAAATTTGACCGGCCCACAAAAAATCAAGGGTGGGGCAATTGCCCCCGCCTGCCCCCCCCAAATGACGCCACTGGATGCAGTCAATGCCTCGAAAAATAAATCGGGTTTTCACTGACCTACAAAATTTGAAATAAAACATCATAATAAAGAAATGCTTATACAATAATGTAAGAGTACTTAGGCATAGGTGGAAATCCAAAGAAATTTCCGGGGGGGCTAAATTAACTATATATATACTTATATAACTATATATCATATATTTTCACATGAGACCTGACAAAATTTTGGAAGGGCTAAGCCCTCTCAATACCTCCCCTCCAAATTTCCGCCTATATACTTAGGTCTTAGGTACTAGGTATATTGGTATATAGTAATATTGTAGGTACCTACCTACTTAACTAATAAAATCGAAATACAGTTTTGATTGTTATGTGTGTTAAGCATCGTCAAGGCTCTAGAATTATAAACGAAAATGCATCGATACCTACTCAATCCATATTATATAATTATTTATATAATAAAAAAAAATTATGTAATAATAATTATAATTATAATTATAATTTTTTGTACCGACCTGAGTACCTACCGATATTTTTATTATAATAATAATATTAACAAGCAGTATCAAGTGTCACGATTATTTATAAGTAGGTAATAGGTATAGTTACTTATGTATAATACCCATCAATTATATTTTCCCACATTACTAATTGTAGACAGTACGATGCGTTTTTCGATGTCGTTCGACCTATGGTTCTCATACAAATAGCCGATGGATCATATTCAATAATCACGCTGATATTTCTCACATCGTTGGTGAGTGACACGAGTATCTGCTTTTGGTTAGGTTATAGACACGAATGCACGATTTACAGTGAAACACGATAGGTTCCTAACAGGCGCGGATCTGAGTGGGGCTAAGTGGCTTTAGCCCCCTCCCCCTTCGGCCGTATTTTAAGTTAGGTATATAAAATGAAATAACTATAACAAATATTTATAACAAATTCTTTATTTATCATTTTTTGATAATAACAAAAGAACAATTTTCTATTCACAAATCAGCCGGACTGTATGGCTGCTGCCTGCAAACATGCGCATTCCAACCGCTATTAATCTATATTAGCCCTTCATTTGTGATTTCTAGATCCGCGTCTGGTTCCTAACAAAAACAATAAAAATTATATTATAATAATTTCTTAAACTTATTTCGATTTTACTTTTCATCTAGACGTATCTCAAAGGTTATTCGATCGTGTCAGCACCAATTTTGAAATTTGCCTGCGGACTGGCTTCGCTTACCCTTGAACTGTACATCTATTGTTACGGGTTCAACCACATCGAAGACGGGGTAAAAGAAAAACTTCATGTCATCGATCAAACATTTTGTGAGATTTATTTATCACCTTTATTTATTTTATAAACTGTTTAGAAATCCACGGTGAATTTTGGACTTTACAGCAGCAATTGGACAGAGATGGATTTGAAATTTAAAAAAACGTTGTTGTTGGCTATGACTATGAACTCTGCTCACAAACGAGTGATGAAAGTATCACCAAATTCCATCGTAAATCTGGAAATTTTCTCTAGGGTAATAAAATTGAATGTATTTCATATTCGCGGACAAAATTTTAACTTTTAAGGATTAATAATAATAATACTATACATAGATGATATTATGTAGATACTTACTAGGTATAGGATTTGGGCCATGATTTAAGGAACACTAAGACTAAATACTTCAACTGAATACCTTCAATTTTAATTTGGTTGTTTTTACTAGCTGTGCATAATAAAATAACAAATTTAAAACTTTTAATTTGTTTTGCTCATGACATACTGTAAAATTACTAAAATTTAAAAAAAAAATCAAAAATTTAAACTGTATACCTACCTATACTCCTTTTTAGTAACTACGAATTTAAGTTACAACATTTTTACAAACAACTTTGATTTATAAAGTTTTTTTCTATCTTAATGATAATAAAATTAAAAATATGTTATCTGACCAAAATATTTAGTGTATGAAATACTTTAAAATGTGATCACATAGGTAGGTAGTAGGTATATCTCCAACTTTTGGTAGATTTAGTCGAACATTAGGTGTATCATACTCTATGCTTGCATCATATTTTGTAATAATAATTATGAATAATATTCGCAATTTAAATAATATTGTAATTTACTATTGTTTTGATAATTTACAGGTGATGAACATGTCATACTCGATAGTGTCCGTATTACTAAATTATTAAGAACCTGTCCAACATGTACCTATAGCTGGCGAATTCATTTTGCAATAAATTGGTGGAAAATTATTTATTTCACTGTATCTTTATTAATACTATTAATTATATAAACCATAATAGTACCTACCATAAATATAAATATTGGAGTGTACGTTTTATTGATTTTAATCATTTTCACACTACAATATCATTATAAGTACCTAGGTACCTATGTTCTTAATGTCACTTAGGTATATGATTAAATTATGTACTACATGGTATATATTACGAAACAGTACACAGTGCATTTTAACATGAAGATCATAATTTATACATATTATTATCTCAATATATTATATTTTACACTATAAATAAATTACTCATTAGGTATAGATATTATTATATTAGGTACTGTCTTAAATCTCTTTAAGTTTATTTTGAAATTAAATTACATACTTTCTATAAATTTTAAATATAATCCCCGAAAAAATGCATATCTAGTGTATTTCACAAATGTATGTGATAAACCATCAAATTATAATATTAACTTTAATCATAGTTCTCTCCCCCCCCCCAAAAAAATGGTTAAAACTGTTAAAAGTAATTGCTATGCTATAGTTAGTAATCGTAGGTATATTTTATTTTCTTACACAATAATCATTATTAAAAGTACTTCATAAAATATCAATGTTTTTATTTTTATTGATTACATAAAAAACATAAATATGAAAACTTTGTTCTTAGACAGTCTTATACAAAATATAAATTAAATCAAACATTTTACAAATATCTAAGACAAATATATTTTAGAAAACATTACAGTCTTAGATTATTTTTATTAGATAATTAATTATTAAATATAAAAAAAACAAATTAACTTTAAATACATAACTACTGAAATATAGTACACATATTAACATGTGTAAGTTTTTTTTTAATATTTTAAAATTATGCCACAAAAATCTGAATTAATTATAAAAACTAAGCTCAATTTACTGCATACTTATATCCTTTTTAAGCAATAAATGAGATTAATGTATGTAAGCATTTAATGCTAAAATTGTTAACACATAGTACTTCACATGGTTCATTAAAAATAAAATAAGTAGTAAATAATAATATTGTATACAATATATAATTTTGTACTTTTTAACACATAACACATACAAGATAATCAGAAATGTAAGTATTTTATATCAAAATAAAAAAAAAAAAAGTTTTAATTGTATAAGATAATAAATTGAATAATTTGAATATACAATTATTGTTTTGCTGAAGACCCTTCTTGTGTATTATAACTTGGCGAATATGGTGGTGGGTTACAATACTCCTGGATGCTTTGTTGGCTTGGTACAGGCATAGCCACATGAGACTGAGAAGGAGTTTGCTGTTGTGGCTGATACTGGTACGTTTGCTGAGGATAAGGAGTTTGTGTAACAGGTTGATGCACTTGTTGAATAACGTAAGGTCCAGCTTGCACAGGATAAACTGGGTTCTGCAAAGTCTGACTGGTTATGGTCACATACGGTGTAGCATGCAATGTAGGTGGAGGTATAAAATTAATTTCGTCATCGTAAAAACATTTCACCACATAAATCTGGTACACTACAACAACTAATAACAAATAACAATGTTGAATAATAGGACATTAATAATCATTAATTAATGAATCTTAATATTATGTAAATAGACATTTGATACATACTGCTTACAGGGACTCCGATAGGAATTATATTTGGTGATGCATTTTTGATTGCAGTAAAACCAATAAAGAGAGCAAAGAATACAAAAAATATTAAGTTTATCACCAACCACTGATTGATACTTTGAGCGTTACGCTGAAAATAAATATACAATTAAACATTAATAATTTTTAATTAAATATATTGTTTATACTCTATTTAATAAAAAAACTATACTCGGCAGCCAACTTCAGTACAGGGGCATGGTATAACTACATGACAAGTATAGAGATGGTTAACTCTGTGTGAGTGACAACCAGGTGTTAATCAACTGTGTTTTCCAACAAAAGTATAATTACTGCCGAGTATGATTCTTAATTTTAATAGAGTATGACTTAATAATAAAATAAAATTGTTATAAAACCGAGTAGTTATTAATTTTCTGAAACTTTTAGGGAATTAAAAAAGCTGTTCAGTGACAATTATATTAAATTTTAATAAATAATTGAAGTCGCAAGTTATAAATCGCTCTGAGATCATTTATAAGTAGAAATAGATGTAAGACAGAGGACAATATTTCTAAAGATCCTTAGAAAGTTATATTTGTAGTTACGAGTCTTGGTTTTGTATATAAATATGTAAAACATAAGACATAATATGTAATCTAAAATTTTTTGTTCTGAAATAGAATAGTTAGTAGAATGAGATTAATAGCTAATTTTGTAAATGGCGTAATGAACTTAACATTTTTTTAGTATAATCATATTCATATAATATGTGGCTCCCTACACTTTATTATGCTTTATCTGTTAGGTTAGGTTACTAACCTAACTTGAGATTCAATATTTCTTTTATACAATATAGAAAAAAAATTAACATACAATTTTTTGATTGTAAATAGTTACATTAGAAATACTTCAAGTAAAACTTACTATAAAAGTTGCTTTCTTTAGATTCAAGTTCACATAAAAAAATAAAAAAATAATAAATAATTGGCTAAATAGGTTGAAATCTTTTTCCAATAGTTGAAAACGGTGATCATTGGTAATTGGGTCATCTATAATAAAAAGAACATAATATAATATATTATTATTTAAAGACGATAATAAATTTAAACCATCATTTTTGACCATGATTTATTATTAATATTGGTATTTAGATTCTGAGTGTATTGTAAATTAGTATATTATTGACAATGATGTATACATTTATTGTTGAATATATGAAGATCTTTCTTTTTAATACAAAAAAAAAAAAAAAAAAAAATCCTCCAATCATCAACTTTGAGAGGCTAAATTGGGATCTAGTTTACATTTTAAATTAAAAAAAACATTTTTATTTTTATTTTACATTTTTTATTTTTTTAAAGTAAAAATTTCTTAAGGTACATTTTCTTTGCAGCATCGCATCCAAACGCAGCGTCAGGTAGATGTATAACTACCATATAAGTACAATTATTAATGTATAAATATATTATGAATTATGATGTATAGAAAGATGTGATGACTGGGTATTGAAGTATAAACAGCGGGTAAGAAATCGTACGGCTAGTGCGTATCAACAATCAATAATATTATATTATACTTAAATCAAAAAACACGCATACCTACCATACAATCGGCTGCTTTTACAAGACATACACTATACTAATAACTAATAAGTAAAATCCTTTTTCTATTTATAGTTTTTCTTATCGTTTTT
>VUJU01006288.1:0-10779 GCA_009835225.1 Aphis craccivora
CCTAAATATGCTCGTTAATATATAAATAACACAGTTTCACTAGTTAATATATAAAATACCGATTGGGTTTTCGTTAATATATGAAATTTTTATCATTAGGTACCTAGTATAGGTATACTTGTTTGGCCTCAACTGGATCCCTTAAATACTGTTGATAATTTAACTGTTATATTTTATTTTACGACGGTTATTAAAAGTAAGCGAAAAAACTCACATGGTTACATTACGTCGTGCTGAATGGTTCGGACCCAACGCCGACAGCGTAAAAACCTCATTATGATTAATATAAATTTATTATAATATATCTATATAATAGTATACCTTTTACCTATATTAATAAAATTATTCTTAAATATATTTTAATTTAAAAGTAACATATTAATATAATATAAAAATACACACAATTATATAATTAATATTTAATATTATTAATAGGTTATAATATGTTTAATCTGGATTATTAAGAGGCCGTCACACTAGGAAAAAATCGACCGTAAAACATGGTTTCCTCATCAGATGTTCGTGAACAAAATGTACCATATTACTAGTATATTTTGTCACAATAAGTTATTATGTGAAAGAAGATAGGTAATATAATAATAAGATATTAAGATTAGTGTAATAGTAATGCTTTTAAATTATAACAATCGGAAAAACAGCGTTAACGCCGACAGTCCGACGCGTGGTGCTATGCTGGGAGTTCTGGAGTCCGGCAATAGAAAAATACGATACCTATTAAAAATAATTAGTAAAGACCGTAGGGTTATAATAAGATATTTACTAATGTCAAGTTCAAATTATTTAAATTATAGTGAGTGTACGTAAAAAAAAATCATTCAAATAAAACATTTATGAAAGCTATAAAAATATAAAAATTTTCCCCGTCATTTTTTTTAGATCCCACTTGACAGGAGGGGAACGTGCCCCTGTTCCCCCCCCCTGGATCCGCCACTGCGACTCAGAAACTATAGGTAATATCGTGAAAAATCGCAACTAAAGCGTTTCAGATCGATATATAACAGTACGTATATTATGTTGGCACGCGAGTGCGTGTTCAGGATTACAAATTACCATCATCAACACATCCCCGTCGTCTCTCGTCCGTATAATATTATTATTATCTTAATGCAATAATATAATGTATACGTTTACAATACATTGTTTCTATATCATACACGTGCGGATACGATGCGGACGCAAGATAAATGTTCATACATACATTAGATATTATGCAGCTACTATACACAGATCGAACGACGCGCGTTCTCGAGAAATTCGCAGCGGCGGCGCCATCATGGCACGCGCACTGTATCATACCTGTATAGGTAATAATAATAATAATGTACAGACCGATACGGACTGGTCCGAAAAAGGCGCTGTGATGCTGTGGTAGTGATATATTATACATAACAAACGCGCACGTGCGGCGTCTACGTAATTATGATACAACTAAGAAGTATACGGTAAAATAATATTATATCGTTCATATTATAGTATTTTTATTTTACTGTTGTGCGTGTTGTCGAGCTTGTGCATGTCGCCATGCCGGTCGTCGATCGCCAGTGTCGGGGAAGTCTACGTGATGTAAAATATCATCGTCATATTATTTTATACGTATCACCGACAGCGGCCAATGTCTTAATGTGATTCGAATATACGCGACGCGTGCAATAAAACTGAACCAGTTCGAAATCGTTTAGAATTTATTTATTTATCTATATAATTTTTAACATCATAGCATTATCCCATTGTTGGTATATGCTATATAATAGTATAAAATCGTATCGTCTTGTGGGTCAGTACTTATTATAGTTACATACGTCCGTTATACCGTTTACAATATAACACATGAGAGAATACGTATACCATACTTGTGAAAGCTGTTATGTTTGAAAAAGAACAACTGGAACTATCATAATATAGTCGTAGTCGATAAACCAAATTTGTACACGATGCAGGATTGCATAAGACAATATTGGTTGTATTATCGTATAGGTTCGTTTTTATTTGTTTGACATTTCATTAAAATCAAAAAAAGTTGTTTTGCTTTAAAAATATCAGAATAACAAATTTTAAAACAATTTTTAATATAATAAAACTTTTTTTCGTATTAATAATATCAAAAATAAAAAATAACGTTACGACACACTAAATGTTTTATCGTGTATATTGTATAATATTACCTATCATTAATTTGGCTTCAGTCCTTTAGATTGTTGTACCTTAAATAGTTATTTTTCGTCCGAGCACGTTTTTATATATAATCTTGTAATTACACAACAACTTACATGGTACTGAAATTAGTGAAATTAGATCACTTTTAAGTTACTATGGACTATGCCACTATGACTATGGTAGGTATTTAAAAAGATTTAATTTTAAAATGTTATTATATTGCCTATACAGCACTCCTTACAAAGCAGGTAAATAGTGTTCCATTAAGTATATTGTATCGTGTTATAATATACACACTTTACGGATACAGTTATGTTAATTTCAATATTATAGCAGTTGTGCAAGCATAATAATGTAAAATAAATTTTTCATTATTCTTAAACAATTTATACGCAATGCTCATAATAGCTATTTATGGCAGATTTATTAAAAAGCTCGTCATAATTTTGATCATATAACATAAATGTAAATTAAAGTTTTTGTGCATTATATAATTAAGATAAACACAGTAGGAGGAAGTTTGGATAAATAAGGTACGAGTAAATGATTTTGCAATTATGTTATTGTTTACGTCAATCGTGCGTTTATTAATTATTATCAATTAATATGCGTATAATATACTTGCATTATAGATTCTACTATGATATAGTAATATTATTATGTCATTTTTTGTACTTTTATTGTTGTAACATTGTATATAGGTTTGAGAGGCAGATATTTCAATTTTCAATCCACATAACTTTGTGTGAATATAAAGACTATAAAATATTAACACAGTAAATAATCTGTAATTTAGGTTAGGCAATCTAATTTACATATCTGTGTGTTTAATTTTGTTTATATTAGGAGTTTGAACGGAAATGGCAAATTCAATATTATTTAATTACCAAGAATTTGTTAGAAAATAATAAATTCACTATATATATTATAAAAAATAATATACACATATTCTTGAATTGATTTATCTTTTGATTCTAGATTTATATTTTGTCGTTTCCCTTATCATCGTAAAAATAATTTTATTTCTATCTGCTTTAACAAACTTGACATTTTTAATTACAATTATTATTTAATTTTTATATTCAATATAATATAATTGTACCACAATAAGCTTGCCGTTTTCTTTGTACAATAATTGTACTCAAATTACAAATGTTCAATAGTTGTATTACCTGTGTATACGATAATATTGAAAGAAATGTCAAGTTTCTCGTTATTTATGTATAATATTAATGCATTTTACATGCATAACATTTTTTATTAAGCACAGTAGTTCAAATCAAATTCAAATTTAAATAGCACTTAAGATTCAAATATGAACGTTATAGATAATAGTATCATTATAATAGTAATATTATACATACGTCATACAGTGGCGTACGCAGAATTCGTTAATGGGGTGGGTGGGGGGTTACCATTTATGTACAACCATGTATAAAATGTTATTAATGTAATTCTAAAAAAGAATTATACCCACATGTTTCACTTCTGGGGGGGTTAACCCCCCAAACCCCCCCCGTTGGTACGCCACTGACGTCATACACAAGCGATTGTACATTTGGACCGGTAATTTACTACAGTAGTAACTATTATAAACGGATCAATATCTCTCAAAATCTGATTAATCATGCAAGGATAAAAAAAAAATATTTGCGCAGATTGAGTATAGATTTTTGAATAATCATTAAATATTTAAACTGTTTACAATTTATATGTATTTTTAAGCACCATTTAACATTTTCCGAAAGACGCATTACGATGAGGGCATACAAAATAGTACATTATCTACCTATCATATATATAATGTTTTGACATTTTAATTTTAATAAAAAAAAATATATGAAGATTTGTCATTAATTATTATATAGGAAGATATGATTTGCTTTTTTTTTTAAATTTCGAAATAGAAAATTTATAACATTATATATATATATAATGGCATAAGTACTGTATTTGTTATATAGATATTTATAAATTAATTATAATAAACTTTTTTTTTATCTTCACCATGATTTTATACAACTTTAAATTTTCTAGTTTGTAAGAATATCTTAATTTCGGACAAGTTTACAATAACATAGCTTTTTATTATCTGTTATTATAATCGTCAGACTGTTTTCGTTCGTCCGCATGTACATTTACTTTGTATGAATATAATTCGTTTGATATTTGTAAATATAAAACATTAATTAAAAAATAATTGAATTGATTCTAAATAAGCAACGGTTAATTTTTTATCGATTTTAAATTAATTAACAAAAAGATTTATTGTAATATTTAATATTATTAAATATGTATAAATATGCTGTAAAATATTAAATTAATGTATACTAAAATAATAAATATACCATCAGTATTTAGTATTTACAATTCGTCTGTAACCATTATAGGGCATCTAAAACTTTAATATTCTTCCAAGGTTAAAAATCAAATAAGTTATTTAATTCTTCTCGCAGACACACAGTGAGCCATATGATGTTATTATAATGTTATGTTGTATGGAGCGAGTGTATTTCGAATCTCTATTGTCCGCGGCTGCATCGAAGCACACGTGTTTGAATACTGAATATATTGTATTGAATTAAGTCGACAAGGGGGTTTTGGTTGGAGGGGACGAAATTAGAAAAAAATAATAGGGAGAAAAAACAAATCTTAATCACATATATAATCCTAATTAATTATACCCGTTAGAGTTATTACGCCATACGTGGGTGTCTTGGTGCGGCAGCATCCCAGAGTAAAGCGTCCGTCGTAATAATGTTTAATTACGTGTCATATACGGTTTTGATAAATCTGTGTTTCGTCTTAGTGTCTTACACGCGTTGTTAGCGATGGATAATTAATTCATAGGTGTCTGAGGGGTCATTAATAACTGTTCGAATGCAAAGTCCTCCGCGCACAGGCCATATAAGAGAAACCAATAGAACAATAACGCGCGTCAACGGCTGCAGTCTTTTGTTCTTCAACTTATAACCATAATATACATAGTGGTATTATAGGCATATATTTTATTATATTAACATATAGTTTTATAATGCTCCGGCCTACAACACACCTGTGTATACAATGAAAATCTAGTCCCTTTTATTTTTGATGTTACATTAATATTTATTCAATAATAATAATATTATAATATTTATTAAAATCATAACATAATAATGTACAATATTTATACTGTAACAAGTCATAACAATTTAAATGTTTATTATAAGCGCCACTTCCTTTGAGATACCAATCGAATATATTAAATTATTATTGTAGTTAGTGTATTATATATACTCACAGTGAAATAAAATATAATATGGTACTTGTCTTGACTGATAAAAATATGATGTAGCATGGGTTCTCAACCTTTTGAGCTTCACTCCCTCCCTTTCAAACTATTGTATGAGTTCACGCCCCCCTAACTACTATAAGAATGATGTATGCATAATATTTATATGTAATTAATATATGGATTTATGATATATACGAGATAACTTACTTTAAAGTCACGCCCCTCCCCCCTGAAATTTTGTATAGTGTTAGTACCTATATTATTTTAGTATATAATAATTAATAATGCTTCAGATTATTATGCATAATTTATTTATAGAGAATTTCTATTATTACGTTATAGGTATAATATGCTTTTGGATGTAAATTGTACCTTACAAGTTACGAACATACTTGGAAACTGTTTAGAGAAACGAACAGGTAATCTCTTATAGATTAAATTGATTTAGCTGCAGCTTAACCACAGAACAAAAAACAAAGTAATAAACACATTGTACGTTTGAACAATGTGCGAGGCTTTAAGATAACCGACGTGGGATTCAATTGCGGTTTGTCTGTTAGGGACCAACGACCGAACGTTTTCCAAATAATTTACTGATATATTATGCGTGTCTTTATGAAACACCCTACAATATTACATCGTGTGGTTTTAGAATTTTTCGTGGTTGAGCTCATACACTCTGCTGTCGGTAAAACGATTTGAAATTAATCTATGTTTTTCTTTTGTATTTATAAAGTCTGGACTTTGATGTCAATTAAAAGCTAAAAAAAAAAAAACGATTAAATTATTATGGGTTGATAAAACATGGTCTGAAATACATTTAAATAATATTGTTTTTGAAATTCTAAAAATGTCGAAAAGTATTTATCATATATAATAACTACAAATGTATTTTATCAATGTTAAGCATAAATATATAAACATTAATTTTTAATTAAAACGAATATTACGATCTGTCTGCATTTCTTACTTCAACTGAGTGTTGTACCCATATAAATCTAAATGAATATTAATACTTTTGTTAATCGCGTACAATTTTTTAAAAATAAAACCATAG
This sequence comes from Aphis craccivora, assembly GCA_009835225.1. Classification (NCBI taxonomy): domain Eukaryota; kingdom Metazoa; phylum Arthropoda; class Insecta; order Hemiptera; family Aphididae; genus Aphis; species Aphis craccivora. Next base: position 6,510 of record VUJU01006288.1, read on the forward strand.
TAAGTTGTATAAAGATATTAGATATACTGGGATTTTTTTTTACCTAACCTATTTATTTAACTGTTATTATATCTATACATAATTTTTACGAATTAATGATTTAAAATCTAGCATAAATTAGTATAATATAATAGTCACAAGAGTACAATTATTATTAAAAACACTGTTAGTTGGTTACCAGGTACTCGGTAGACATTTTAACTCTAAGGATAGTATGTATGCATTTGAGAATAATGAAAAACTATTATATTGAAAAAAAGATTCTTAATGGATATTCTATGAGTAATATTTCACAAGTAATATTTTGTTATAATATTACGATAAATTGTTGACTATTGAATTATTTAACTAGATATTGATAAATTATGCATTTCAACGAAACGATATTATACGAGCATACGGCGTGATGAATAGGCAATTTAGGTACACCACTGTTGCAGATACGTATATTCAATATTGTTACCAATATTGTTTCTTTCTTATATCAATAATAATTAATAATTAATTTATTATAATATATAATATTAAATATAATTATAAATTACATTCATGATACATCACATGTGAAAAATAAATATTTTATTATGTTTCTCATTATAAAACCAATATATTATAATATATCTATAACGTTTAAAACTTTGAATGCGATTTAAGGTAGGTAACCAAGTGTGAGTAGTAATATAATAGAAATACTAGAATGCTACCAATAAAAAATGCTGGACTTTGAACTCGAATCATTTATTCGAGTTTCGGATTTAGGATATTGGGTGGTATTCGGGTGTTCAAACATCAGAATAATAAATCTAAATAAACGTTTGAGTGTTAATAACTGTTTTTATTCGGGTTAATATTGATTAATATAGGTGTTCAATAGTATAGAAAAATCATAACTTTTTATTGAAAGCCAATCAACTCCTCAAAAGAAAAATATATATACTCGTATATATATATATATATATATATTAACTTGAAAAAAAAAATTGATAAAATAGAATTTCCTAACACGAATGCACAACATTTTTTTTAGACTAAACTCGGTTTATTAAAGTACAGTACCTATTGTTACATTTTTCTAAGAAACATTTCTAGAAACTACAAGAACTAAGACAATGGAAAATTAATTAGGTACCTACCTATATATTTTATTTTGGACAATATTAGAGCCTATGTCAATATAATATATTGAATTTAAGTTTAATTAATTTTAAAATGTTTCCCGTTAATAGTATTGTTAAACCTTAAACCATCTACAAAATCAAATTAATCCCAAGAAATATATAACGAAATGATAACTTTCATGAAGATTATAAAAAAAAAAAAAATAATAAATTATTCGGGTATCGGGTTAACGAGAATGTTTATTTAAATTTTGGTCAATTCGGTTGTTTGATTTTTTAAGGGTTTTTAGGGGTATATAGGTTCGGATTAATTCGAGTGCGAGGCCTTGAAAAAATGTCAGGTTAGATTTCAATATTGAAATATCTGAAATATTATTATTATTATTTTTTTGTACAAATATATGACGTACTATTTTTGTATTCTATACGAAAATTGAAATTAGATAAATTAAAGAATTTACTAACAGAGCGGACAGGTACTGCTAGTTATTTATATAATTGTAGAATATTTAAACTAATACACATAATATAATTATTGTGTATTTCCTATCTAATGTTTGTATTGAATTTTATCATTACATTGTATTTATATGATAGCAATATTGACAAATATCAACTGTAAATGGTTTTTGGGCTAGACTATGATCGAGAAATGCGAATGATATGACCTATCTATAAAGTACAGCTCAATTTTAATACTTTATATTAAATTTTATGTTTATTAATATTCATTAGGTACCGTCTGTACCGACATACAATAATATTTTATGAATTAATAATCATGGTAACAATTACAATTTTTTTTTTTTTAAATTTATAATGTTCTAGATTTTAAACAATAGGTATAACGGTTTGTTAATGATAGATATACTCTTATACCTATATATACCAAGATCATTTAATAATGAATTCCTTCAGGCGTAGGATGATATTATTTTCACAGATTAGCATTCAATAAAACCCATTTATTTATGAGTTAAAACATAGCCGGACGAGAACGAAACAGTTTGAATGTAAATTATACCACTTGAGTTCATCGGGCAAAATCAACGTCTATAGTACACAATAATACAAATTTAACCCACGTGATTCGACACCTCTAAAATTGGTTCCTATTAGAAACAAACCGCAAAAACCGCACCCAACCCGATGATGTACATATGCGACGCACGTATAACCACGTTGGAATATTCTTCTTTTATAACTTAAACGCTTATTCCACCAATATTCTTGATTACTTTTACACGTCTATAATATAGTGTGGTCCATAATTATGTATTATGTCAGGAATGATCAGTGTTATTATTATTATTATTGTAATCATCTTCAACCATGTGTTGTTGTTTTGATTATACCAAATATCGTGAGTGCGTCACTATATTATTGAAGTTAAATTTTTTCGATTGCATAGATTAAATATTTCATAGTGAATTTACTAATTGTCTAATCAAATATTCGAATGGGTTTTAAACAAGCTTTATTACACATTATTAATTGTGTAATAAATAATAGTACCTACTGAAGTACTAACGGGACTTTCAATCGCATAGTATATAGAAATGTGTGATGATTAAATGTTGTTGTAATACATAAGTACCTTTGTAATCGTAGTCAATACCAGTCTCGCGTTAGTATATTACATAACTTTTGTTAAATATTTTTTGAAAGTTTTTGTATCATTTTACTTATTCATAGAACATTCAAGTAATGTCATTTAATATGAAGAATACAACGAACACAATACTAACAAAAATTGTTTCAATTTGTTGATATTTATTGTACCAGTCTTTCTCGACGTTTGTGTTATAATGACACAAAATTATAAAGTTTTATAATTTTCGACACTCAATAAAATAATAAGAATAACGGGTAATGGTATGTCGAGGATAGATAACTTATTTGTAAATCTTATCATCAATGTTCATATATTTCGTGATACATTTGGACTTACTCGGTGAACACTGATTGTAAAATACTGTATTATACAATTAACCTAGTTTGTAATTTTTATTTTAAATATATTTCAACTATAATAATTATAATGTTTAAAATATTTTTAATTCTTCATGTTATGATAAATTATATTTATAGGTTAATAAATATAGTAATTACTATAGAAAGTATTGCTATTATTAAAATCATAAGTTTTTGATTTGATTTTTAAGTAAAAATTAAAAATTACTTAAAATAATAATTTAATACGTTATTTACAAAAATTAACTACTATTGTAAAATAGAAAAACAACAAATTGAAAACTGTGTTGTTTTTTTATTATACAGTAATTTGTTGTAAAAAAATATCATCATAGTTAAAAATGTTTAGTTTAAACAATCTAACCAGTTTTAATAAGTATCCTAATGGATGTTTAACTAATAACTTAAAATACCTAAGTACTAAAGTACCTATTCGAAGACATTTTAAGTGGACTGTGAAGCCATTAATGTATATATTGTTTAACAAATTTTAAGTGTAATTTTATTGAGTCCTATAGAAGTTTGTATTAGTTGATCTTTGAATTTTCTATTTCATACGAAAGACGGGTTTTATTTTTTATTGTTCACGTATTTCATGTGATCAAATGTATAACCAGGAATGAAAGTAAGTAAATAAAAGTATTTATACAAAAATCGTTACAAGGAGGTTTTTTTTTGTTATAAGTCCTTTTTAATATTATAAGATTATATTGTGTTGTTCCAATTGTTTAGGCGAAGTACTAGAAAAAAATGTTTATTTTTGAAATATTGGCTTTAGAAATTAGTTAGGTACTTATTTCTGTTCAATTTTTTGCAATGTTGTATTTTTAAACAGTTAACCAGAAAATAAATATTTTTTTTTGAAATATATGAATATGATATTTAAAAAAAAATAATCAATTCAAATTATGAAACAAACAATTTATTTCTACATTAAAAAAAGATAATTTAAATTAAAAATTAAACTACTTTGAAAAAGTATATGAGCAAATTTAATAATATATTAAAGGACTACTACAAACCTACTATATTATATTATTATTATTGTTTATAAATGGAAAACAATTCACTTTAGTTTGAAATTTGGTAGTATGTGCATTGTGTTTTTTGATAGAACGCGTGTTCAAATATTATTTATTTAAACATCAATAGGTGCACCACTGCATAAAAAAAAAAAA
>VUJU01006290.1:0-10774 GCA_009835225.1 Aphis craccivora
CCATTAGTATTTACTTTGCTGCCAAATAAGTTATCTAGTACCTATGAATATTTATTTTGAGTTTTGACTAGTAAATGTGCAACTTTTAACCTTTATTTTAGTCTAAAAACAGTTGTTGCCGATTTTGAACAAGCGTTTCATTTTGATGTTAAAAAAGTTTGGCCTTCAATAACTCTAGTAGGTTGTAGGTTTCATTTAACACAAGCTTGGTGGAAGAATATCCAAAGATGTAGACTACAAACTGAGTATAAAAACATAGATTCTGAAATAGGAAAATGGCTATATTTAATTTTTGGTTTGTCACATTTTCCACACTATGAAGTGGAGGATGTTTTTATAAATGAATTAATGACAATTCTGCCAACTCATTCAAATGTTACTAAATTCACTGATTATATCGTTGAAAATTACATATCATCAACCTCTACATTATATCCTATATTGTGAGCATCGAATACAATAAGCTCTGAACGTACAACCAATGCATGTGAAAGTTTTCATGCTTCATTTTCATCAAATTTTTATTCCTCACATCCAAATATTTTTGTCTTTCTAAAAGCAATTATAGAAACACAAACCAACACTTATATTGCAATAAACAGTACTGAAGAAGATAAATAGCTAAAAAGTAAACAAAATCATTCATAATTTTACATATATTGTTTTGTAAACAAAAAAACTTAAAAAAACTTGTGGCTATGTAAATTCGATATTTTATAAGATAAAATAGATTTATATTTTACATTGTGCACTTTTTCTATTGAGTATTGACACTTCATACGCCTATTATATATAGCTCAAACATTTTGAAAATTACACCATGTAACCATATACAACGTATAATAGAAAACGATAAAATAAATATTTTGAAAAATTTCAAATATACATTTTATATTATTATTCGTTTTTGATTTATAAAAACAAACAAACAAAAAAAAAATAATAGTTTTAGAAGAAATAATTATACTTATACGAGTGAAATATAAAAATATCCGTTGTAAAAAATTTAAATAATCATAATTTTTTTATATTGTAAGATATATACCTAAATAAGCCTGTTATTAAATTTTTAAATCTTACGTATAAACAGAAAATATTATATGACTTTATTAAATCAAAAACTTATGAAAATCGGTCACCTTCAAAATCAAAATTCAAGATCTATTTAAAATATAATTTTGAAAATCAAAATCCAACTAAACAATTCTAAGAAATTAAAGTCACTCATGCTTAATAAAAAAAAAAAAAAATGATCGAAATCGGATGTGAAAGTGAGAGTTATTAAAGGAAACTTTGTTAAACAAATATCTAGGTATATCAAGAAAAACTTAGCCATCACTCATCATAACATTAGTAGGTACTAGGTAGGTAGGTAATAGTGGTAATAGGTATAGTCGTCAGTCGAAGATACTTCAGGCCAAAGACACTATTGGCGCATAACAATAATTATAAGTATTTAATGTGAAGGTGTCGTGGGCGACAAACATAAGCAACTCCCTCTATTGGTGAGTTACTATATAATAAGTAATAACTGACGCTTTACAAAAGTATTAATTATAATAGTACCTATAAGTAACACAACTCAAAACACTTTATTTTTCAGTAAATCATTAATCAACATGATTTATTCAAATCTTATAAATTAAATTTCTATTCAATTTTTTCTTTGTTTAGAATAAAAAATGTAAAAAGTCATTATTGTTGAAAACGTTTAATGAAAATATCATTATAGAGTGAATCACAACAAATTAAAAATGTAATATATTAAATTATGTATACTTGAAAGTCAAAATCAAATAATATATATGTATATTTAAAATTAATGTCTATCCACTGTCAAATAGCTAAATTATAATATTAATTTAATTATAATAGTAATATCATTATTCTTAAAATTTGAATGGCAAGTTTGTTATTCATTTTTCAATACAACAATTAAGTAGGACAATATTTTGTGTGAAATACTTGAATAGTGCTATTTAATTAAACTTTTTACTTAAAATGTGGCAATATGCAAGTAGAAAATTTATAATTATATATGAATTACAAGTATTTTATTATGATATTTTAATATATTATATATTTATATATAATAAATACAAATAATGTACAAATTCTTTCAAAGATTAACTTTATTTTTAAAACCTGCCTATCTACTTTTTCTTTTTTCAAAATGTGTTTATTTTATTTCACACATATAGTGAAATTCAATATAAACATGTAGTATCGAGACTGGCCCGTACACATGTCTAGCCGTCTAGGTCATTTAGAATAAAAAAAAAAACACAACACACTCAATTGAAGTGCATTACAGTTTTATTTTGAGTTTAGTACATTAAGTTTTTGTTGTATTATAATAATTACATACATTCACTTATCATATAAAATACCTATGGAATAACACATATTATGTTTTTTTTTTTTTTTTAATTTTATTAATAGTCTTTTTATTCATATCACGGTTAGTTGTTACTATGTATATATATATATATTTTTTTTTTGTTAACAACAATTATTGTTAATGTTTTGTGTATGACAATAACAAATTTTCATAAAATATAGGCACTATTTGGAAATTATTAAATAAAAAGAAACCGGCTTTCAACATTGTTAATAATCAGTCGTAATTTAAATAAAATGTAGACAATATATTTGAAATTACTAAATCTTGTAACACAATATGAAATATTTTAGTATTTTTCAACCTTCACAAAGCACAATATAATATAATTATGTGTGCCTATTAAAGAATATAGGGATACGAGTATAAAACAAAAATCATTTAAAAAAAATAAATGAATACACAAAAGATTAATAGAATTATATAATAACGTTTATAACCAATATAATAATAATGTATACATTTAGATAATCTATTTCACAATAATAAATAAATAAATACTCGTTGATTATAACTAATAAGGTCAGTCAAGATGCAATAATAATAATAATGAGCGTCTTTTGGAAAATTGTATTCAAATATAATTGGACGGATTTAGTAAAAATTATCAATAATAATAATTAAATATTTTTATATAAAATATGAAATACTTCAATAAACAAAATATATCAAATTTCTCATTATTTTTCCACTTTCGACAATAACTAATACATAATGGAAGGTTAAGTACTTGCATAGTTGCATGTATTGCATTAATTATCCTAACTAAACCTTATTACTTAACATGACTAGTAATATACTGTAATAAAAGGCACATATATTGTAATACTGAAGTCTGTAATACATTTAGAATTAATACGTTTAAAATTGGAAAAGAAACATAAAATTATTAAACTAATATAATTATCTAAATAACAATAAGAAAAAAAAGGTTAACAAGACAAGAATATAATTTTAAAAATAAACGTATAGTTTCAACTTAACTAAACTATTTAACAACAATAGGTACTATAATTCTACTAAAAAAAAAAAAAAAAATATTACAGGATTATAATTCATTACATATGGTGTCCATGAAGATTGGTGAGGGGTAATATAAGTGTCATCACTAAACCACTAAAGTTAGTAAACCTTCAACAGACACATCATATAAATATATATATATATTTGGACGGATTATATAAATTAGTCTATTAGTTTCCACAAGGTTAGGTTTAATAACTATGATATTATAAAAATATATGTTGTACAGTTTGATCGTAGCTAGTTGGGATGACAGCTAACCATTTACATGGATGGACTCTGATGTAAACAATTAAAATAAAATGTTATCTACAAAAAAAAAAGTATTCAAAACCCCATGTACATCACAAATACCAACTGATATAGATAAAGAACGATCAGGAACTCGAGCTAATAAAACTAGTCAAACAATAATAAAATGTGAAAAATCATTTCTATGTTTTTCTTTGGTAAAACGTTCCAATATTTCCGAAGAAAAAAAAAGACTAACATTTTCTAAACGACCTAATTTTTTGTTAAGTTATTTAATGATATATAAAAATATTAATGGTCTATCATTCCATTATTTAGACAAAAAAAAAAAAAAAAAAAATTAAAACGAAACAAAAACAATAAGAAAACTTAGAGAGCCATTGTTTCATTTCAAACTAATTCAATTAATATTCTTGAATAATAATACATATCCCCGAATTTGCATTTATACATTACACCTAACAATTTAATCATTATTATATTATTACGTATGACAATAAAATGTTAGTTATTAGATGGCCGGTTTTTAAAAGATATTAAAACTTAAGTATAGCAAACAAGAGAATTTAAGTTTGCAATTATTTTACAATAGTGATTTAAATGACTTCAAGTGATAAACGTTTTTTTATCAAATCAGTAAGAACATCTAAATATTGTTGAGTACTGTTGAGTGCAACTCTTGAATTTTGATGACCAAACATACCGCCGCTGTTAACAATTTGTTCTAGTTTTATCATTACATCAGCAACATCCGCTTTAGTTATATGTCTATCATTGACATTGACACAATTTGTATGTTCCAAAATTTTGTCAGCAGTTTGAAATAGTTGATCAGCCATCAAAGATAAATAATCTAAAAATGCAGTAAGTATAATTTTATGAAAACATATAGTATTTAAAAATGTACTCTTTAAGTTTTTTTGTTGGCCTATTGTTGTTCCACTGTTTTTGGTTTTCATTGTCAAATCATTACTACGATTTCTAGATTTTTCAAATGGTTTACTTGATGGACTCTTTAAATTCATTTCACTCACACTTCTTGTTAATGAAGAATTGTTACGACTGAAATAATTAAGAAACAAAAATTAATTAAATTAAAATTTATCATTTTATGTAAAATAGAAGGTTTATACCTAGGTACAATAGGATTTATTCTGGAATGCATGGTTTGATTTGTTTTATTATTATGTAAAGATGTGAAAAATTCTTCTGAACTAGAATCTTCATTATGTCCAATAATATTTAGAGCAGCTAAAAATTAATTTAAGAATAAAAAATAATGTTTTAGTATAATCATAAAACACTGTTTTACTTGTAGATTGTGAAGAAGTTGTACTTCTTCGACGTAAAAGATTTGATTTATTCATAATAATTTTATTTTGTGACGATATTGTTGGTCTCATAACTCGTATAGCTGTTGTATTTTTCTTTCCATCAGCAGTAGATTGACTGGCATCACTCTCAGAATCACTCTGCAATGTTATATTTAATATACTCATATATTTATTATTAAGAAATATAACATGTTAAATTAATATACCTGATCCAACATGTTGACAGAACTACTTCTATGCATATTGCTGATAACTGTTTTCTTTGAAAAACTTTTAGAATTTGTTTTTGAATTATCTGAACCTAGTATTAAAAAAATATTATTTTATTAGCTTTAACGAATAACATCAAACAATTTTAGTTATTTGAAATCACTTACCACCTCCATTGAATGTATTATAAGGCTGACAATCTTTTATTGGTGTACTTGAAGACAAATCTACCAAAGAACATACTCTGCGTATAGTCCCAACACCGTTTGTTTGTTTATCAACTAAAAATATGAATATAAAATGAAATACAAATTTGTAATATAATGATATACAATAAATCTTAATTTTGGACATTAAAACCACTGGTGCTGTTTTTGTCTCGCGAACACACAACATAACAAATTTTCACTAAGAGTACTCGTATACTATACACATGTAGTAGGTATGTGAATAACCATAAAATGTCATTAATAAAAATGGTGTAGAATTTAATGATAATTACAATTTTCAGGCTAAAACTTACAAATAATAAAATAATTAATAATGATCATCATTATTAAGTATTTGAAAATGTTTTATAATATAGTGAATTTTTATGTCTAAAATAATAAATAATAAGTAGTTATTGTTGTCTTAGTGGTATTTACCAATTATCATAATAGTTGTTATAGTATTTTATGATAATTAATGTTGTTTATCCTTATGACTGATAAAATTTCTAAAACCAAATTTAAATTTGCTATGAAGTTAAATTGAAAATAACTTCCTTACATTTTTAGTTAATATTTTGTACTTAATGTTATTGTCATTTTAAAATTTTTAAAATCAAGAATTAAGTTTTAAATGAAATAATTTAGATTAAGAAAGAATATAAGTATAAGAGACACTATAAAGAACAAAATACAAATAGTGAGTTGTGAATAATTACTACAAATCGATCATTCGATAGAAACGTTGAGTAGAAATAATAAAATAAGTAGTGCAATTGACATAAGATCGGTATGGATAAAAAATAATCTAGAAAGAAAAACACAATAATCTTAATCAATATGACATACCTGATAAATGGTTACGAACTGGTAATTTTGATGGAGATTTTCCATAATTTCTACTTAAATCACATATACTTTGACTAGCTTTTAAATTGGAATGAGCTCCCAACTAGAATAAAATAAAAATTATAAAGATTCTTAAGATGTTTCTTAGTTACAAAATAATATTAAGTAAGTACGTTTTGTAAAGTTCTTCGAGTTTCTTCAATTCTTTGCTGAAGTTCTTCTCTTTTACTTTGAGATTCAATATTTGTATTCTGTTGTACTGTAGATCCATTATTATTTCCTTTGTATTGTGAAGAAATACTTCTTTTACCTAAAAGTTTGACAAATTAGACAATAATGCAAAGAATTATTTAAATAATTTTAGCTAAAATTTACTTGGGAAATGATATTTGGTGTCTTGAAAATCAGTTTCAGTTCCTCCAAGCGATTCAAAAGTATTCTTTAAGAATTGTTCACGTTTTTCAATCATATCTAATCTTTCAGTACTAAAACGAAAAAAATTAATCAACAAAGTAATAACATTTAAAACTAAAATTCTAATAAGCTCACCTAGTTGAAAACATTGTTAAATTTTTGTCTGAGTGGTCAACACTTGGAGTTGATGTATCATCATCATCTTCATCACTTCCTTGGCTGCCTGACATAGAATGACTAGATAAATCAGTAAGCCCAGATGATAATAAACGATCTTTTTGTTTAATAGCTTTTGATTTTCTTTGAGACATTCTAAGAGCATCAGAATCTAACTTTGTAATTGTATAATCACTAAATAATAAAAAAAAAATTGTATATGTTAACTGTCGTAAATATAAATTATTTAAGAATTTACTTGACAAGATCATCATTATTTGATGGGTAATACAGAACAGTATTTTTAATTTTTTCATTACCAATCCATTCACCTTCAGAATCTTCAATATCACCATCATGATCATTACTTTCCAATTCCTAAAATGTTTTTAACATACACATACATTTCTTTTAATTTAAATTTCAATAAAACTTATAATTACCTCATTTTTAAAGCTGCCTAATGAACTATCATCAGTTAAATTACGAATACGCTGAATGTCTGAGATGGTTTGTGAATTTGTCTTTTCAGATGTTAACTGTATTATTACATTAATAATTAAAATATTGTAACAAAATAAAAAATATAATTATACAAATAAATGTATGTTTAATAATAAATACTACTAAATATATATATATATATAATGACAGAAACAAAAAATGGAAAGAGGAAGAGGACAACCAAGACAGATGTTAGATTACAGTCAAGCCAGATCTAGAATAAGTTTTCTAAATCACAATTGTGTACCAGAATCTAGAATAGAGAAGAATTAAAATAGAGAAATACGGTGAAAAATATTTGAAGCCAAAAAAGCTTTAAATGACCTATAAAAGCTAAAGAAGAATATGTTTTGAGATGAATATTAAATCAAAATTGTTGTCACATAGCTAGAATATTTGTTATGCTTACAATCATATGGAACGATAGTTTTAAAGAACCTAAGGTATACTTAAATTATTTTATTCTCTGCATATTAATGGGTAGGTAAAATAAAAGACCTTAATATTTTTAATTTAAATTAATTATAATTTAGGTTATACTATAGGTTCATATAAAAACCCTAAAACATATTCTATTCAAGATTTATATTTTTTGTTTTCTAATACTTACATGAGTTAAAGTGTTTTCCTCAAAATCATGTGGTACAAATACAGGAGGCATACGCATTGTCTAAAAAAAACAATAGTCAAACTAAAATACACATAATTTTTTTATGATTTAATGGTAAAGAATATTGAATGAATTTAAATTATTATGGTTTAAGAGATAGATTATACATTAAAAATGAATAATTAATTTACCTTCTTTGGTACTATTAATGACTCTTTTTGACTTTCTGGATAAATTGATCTGCTAGTTTCAGTACCACTATCTACAGAACTATCATCCTTAAAACAATCAGAGTCATCTTTATTAATAGGTAGTTGCAAAATACTATTGGGTTCCGATGAACTAGTTGCTCGCTGAGCCCATTGTCCTTTGGGGGCGTTTATTTGATTTTGAGAAGTATTTAACAGTGTATTAGTGGGAATATCATCAGAGATTTGGTTTTTGGCCCACAGCGGTAATTGTCCATCTCTGTTAAATAAATTATATTAAAAACTTGGCAATACATTAAACTAAAAATTGTTACTTACGCAGGAATACTAAACGTGTTTGTCTCATTTTCTTCAACTACTTTATGTGTAAATGATATACTTTCATTTTCAATAATTGAAACAGGAACAGATCTAAAATGAACAAATAAATTGTTATAATATTGTAGTTAGTTTGTGTATTACTTTAATAACTCTTTAGAATTTTAGTTTCAAAAATATTTTATTGAATCTTAAAATGCATTTTTTTTTTTAACAGATTGCATTATAGAGTGATTTTAAATTGTATTTACAATGCGTATATCATAAATAACCATAATAATTATTACATCAAAATATAATACCTTTCAATTTTAGTTATTTGTTTTTTATGAGAATTAGCATGTTTGATCATATCAGATGGCATTCGCCAAACAAATATGCAACCATCTCCACTAGCTGATATTAAATGTTTACTGTCATTAGTAAACCTTAATCCAGTAACTAGTTCTGAATGTCCATACATAGTAGCCAAACATTCTCCGGCTACAAAATCATATACACACAATGTTTTGTCAGTGCAACTAGTAGCAATGAATGATCCACTTCTGTCTAATACTACCTGCTCAAAAAAAATTTGAAATGAACATTTTTTTTTAATTAAAAAAAAAAAAACAAATATAATATGATTACTTTGATAAGTGACCCTTCATCTCCTACAGATCCTTTAAATGTTTTAGTGTGTTTTCCAGATGTCGTATTGTATACTCTAATATTTCGGTCTTGACATGCAGTCATAATATGTTTCTGTTTAGGGTCTACTTCCATATCATAAAATGTGGTTTTTCCTGACACATAATGATCATGCACAAAACTATCTTGGTTCTTATCACCTGACTAAAATAAGTAAATAATACACTTAGTAAATTTATTAAAACGTACCAACATACACAATAATCAATTTTATATTTAATTAACCTCATTGTAATTTCGAAATATAATTGATTTGTCTGCTCCACATGAAACCATTTGAAGTTTACTATGAGAATTTATAAACCGAACAGCTGTAATTGATGAAGAATGATCATCTAATGTTTGTGTAAAATCATATCCCTAAAAAAAAATAAACATACATTTGTTTTATTAATAAAACTCGTTTTAAAGAAAAATTGTTTTAATAAAAGATACAACACATATACAATTACTTACTTTATTAACATTAAATACGTGTATCAATCTATCTCTAGAAGCCGAAGCAAATAACTTAATCTTGTCATTGTACTTGGTATAATCTAAATACAAAACTTCAGCATCATGGGCTTCAATTAAACAAACTTGTCGTAAAGTCTTCAAATCATGAACCCTATTAAATTTACAAAAATTAAAACTCATATAATAAATATGTCAATTTATAAAATATTTATATCATATTAAATAAAAATTTCAACTATTTTGATTTTACAGTAAAATATCACTTAGATATTGAATGAACTGGAAATCGTCAACAGGAACGTAACATAACACATCATTAAGAGAACGAAATACCTGCATATAATGTCTCAACGTTACATACATAAAGCAAACCAAATTTTTGTTCAGCAGAATCAATTTTATGCAGTTTGTTTTAATATTAGAGTCAATTTACCTATTGTTAAATTTAAAGATATTAATATTTTATGGAGGATCTTGAAGGCTTATGTTTTAATTTTTAAGCGAGTTATAATACCATGTAAAATGTTAAAACTTTAAAATGCTCGTAACACACTTAAAAATTAAAATATCAATAAGAGTCTACGAGATGCCCAAGATAATATTACTACCTTTCAGTTTAACAATAGGTAAATTGACTCTAATACTAAAGCTACCAGCATAAAATTGATTCTGCTGAACAAATTTGCTATGTTGTATACTTATATGTATGTAAGACGGAGACAACACATGCAGGAGTGGCATCATCTTAGTATTAAAAGTAAATTTATAATTTGTACATAGTTCATTAATATAACACAATAAGTAAATGTGAGTCAAGACAGTGTCTTTTTAGTAGCACCTTATAAACCTAATATTAGAAACAAAAAATGGCAAATGTAGACACAATTATAAGATTTTATGTTAATTGCATTTTTTATTTTATAATATTACCTTATGTTACCAGAACGATCTCCAGATGCAAGATGTACACCATCAGGACTAATTCGTATTGCTCGAACACCATTCCTGCCATCATATGATGATGAATCATTTTTATCAACTAAATTTAATTCTGTATTCTTAATAAAATTTAGCTCTGGATCAATGTAAATTATTTTAAGAAGTTCCTAAAAAAGAAAAATTGAAAATTTTAAATA
>VUJU01006292.1:0-10772 GCA_009835225.1 Aphis craccivora
GTTCAGAATCGTTTTTCGTATACAATGATAATTATCATTGGATTCAAATTTAACCCTCCTATAATACATAATAGTGATCCACACGGCACCTAATGTACAGCAGAGCGATACCCACTTGCCCGCTTTTTTTATCTAAAAATCACAAATATTGTTTTTAAGTTTAATAATATAAAATAAAGACACAATATTATTATAAACAAGAAGAACGTCAAATAAAAATTATAAATAATAGTTTCGAAAAAAACACAAAATAAATATAGAATATTATGATTACGTATTGTTACGTATTGTTGTTCGTTTCATTATTGGTTCAGGTGGAACTGTAGCTTGGGATTCTAGATCTAAAGTTTTCACATTTTCGGCATATATTTCCTCTGGAATTGTCTTAGTTTGTGTTGCAGTTTCTTTCATATTATATGTACATTTTATGGCATTCACCTACCAAAATATCCAATTAAAAATGTATAATCAAATATTTATATTATCTTTTGAACGGTATCAAGTCAAAAATGAGACAGGCCCGCTTGACAATAATTATTTGAATACGACAATTATTGCTCGCGCTTAAATTGTTCGTAAACAAAAATAAGACTTGACTATCATAATATCATGCTGTAATATATTTTGTAATCTACAACATAGGTGTGAACAACAGAACAGTGTGAAATGTGGCTTATTACAACAATTTAAATCATATCGATAACCCATCGTTATCGAACATTATATTATGGATTATCTAATGTGCACAAAAGTCACATTGCTAATTTTTGACTGAATATTTAGGTATAGGGATATAATATACATGGCATTTTAAGCTATATAAACCTATTTTGAATATTATTAATGTAAGAAAAAAAATATTTATGTTATTTGTAAACCTAGGTACTTTGAGTTAATTTATTGAACATGCGAACAATATATTCACAAACAATTGTCGTAGGTATTCGAATAATTTCTACTAATTATTACTGTATACAGCAGAGCTATACTGTATTTGAATAGAATTATAAATAAAGACCAGATTTATATGCATTTAAAATTTCAAAATATGGATGGAAACATGCACACAATAACCTATGGAAATTAGGTAACCTCTTTTTAGCATCCGAATATTCTTTGAGGCGTAAAATATTTAATATTAATATTACATAAACGTACCTAGGTATATATAAACGTTTTTTTCTCTCAACACCTTTTTGGATCGTTGGATGTATATTTGTACGGTTTTTTGTTAAATTATGCAAAAATATGCACTATACAATTTTGATAATTAATCAATCGAGTAATGAATTTTGGACACTCATTGACTGCATGTATATTGTATATAAATATACAATATGTATTTGTATAATTCTAAATCCGGTTTTTAATTATAAAAATGTTATTTACCTCGTGTTTATCAGCTATATGACTATGGACTTTTCCAATTTGAGGATGTCCAAGCCCTAAGTAATACTTCCACGGCGCATAATATAATACGAATACCTGGGCGCATGTAAACTCCACCGATTGCGACCTTTTTTTCATGTAAAATCCACCGATACATTTTTTTTACCTGAAAAAAAAATGTAAACTCCACCGGTACGTTTTTTTTACCTGAAAAAAAAATGTAAACTCCACCAGTATGTTTGTTTTTTTAAATTGTAATCCAAATCCAATCTGATTAACTAAGTTTACATAATTTATGTGGGTGCCGTTTTGTTATAATATATATTTATTGTATTTAGCATGACAATGCTTATTTTGTCATGGTATTTAGATACAATAATTTTAAAAAAAAAATCATATAAAAATCAAATAGAAATAATAAAAAAATTGAAAAATATATAATTATTAATAATAATTAACAATAATTTTTTTAAAAAAAACACATAAAAATCAAATAGCAATAATAGAAAATTGAAAAAATTTATAATTATTAATAATGTTGGCGCCGCGACAAATCTTACGGTATGTGCAGTTATTTGCCGCGACTCACGTAGGTATGTAGGCAAAAGGGTGACCAATATTTAATCACTATTTATAACACAAAATTATTTATGACAATGTAGTGTATTAATTAATGTAGTAATTAACCAAAGGTTTTTTGTATTAATGATGAATAAATAATACTAATGCGCAGTGCCGGCGCGACGGGTGTGCAGAAAGTGCAATCGCACAGGGCCTCGCACTTTTGGAACGGCTCTGGGGCCTCACGATTTTATGACCTAGGGATACCTATGTTATATTATATTATAGTCATTGATTTTATTTTGTACAAACACTACAAACAATTGACAATTGACAACGTAGTCAAAACAAAACTGTAGTTATTAATAATAATATAGACGTATCCGTGGGCTGTGACCGGTTGATAATAATAAAATAGTTCGTAAGTCTTAATAATATTAATCTATTATTGGTTTTTCCAATAATATTAACTATTAAAATCTTTCTAATTTAGTATAAAATATATAATAATATTATGAACGTTTATCATGTCTTGTTTATTTGAATGGTAGAATTATGTGATCATTATTTTATTATTTGTACGAATGCTTGACAGTCGACAGTTAATGTCGTTGCCGTATTCACATATTTCTGATGTAACTACTTAAGTACCTATTGACAATTAAGAAATATAGGTGAGTCTTATTTTATGATCATAAAATAAATAGTATTATATAATATACGAATTAATAAATAAATGTTACCTTCATTATGTCATTAAATACTGTAATATAGTAGATATAAGATAATGTTAAAATAAAGAAGTAATAAATAAAAATAACGTTTGTAATTTTGTTTATAAAAATTCTAAGTATGGGTACCTATCGGGTATTAGCGTGTGTTGAGATTTTTAACTACATACCTACTACTAAAATTCAAATTATATTTAACCCTTTGTGGACAGACGGGACTTTAAAGTCCCAGCCAAAAAAAAAATCGTATAAAATTACGTATAAGTGTGGAACAGTTGTTATTGCCCGACGGGACTTCTATGTCCCGTATTCTACCAGAAAAAATTATCTTGGAAGAAAAAAAGTCAGTTTTCATAGCTTCAACAACGTTTGTTGATTGCTACTTTTCATAAACACGTTATTACAGTTTTCGGATATTAGACGATTTTTATTAGCTGTATTAATTAAGTTAAGCATGCAATTTTTTTTTATTTGTAATTAATATACTCCATATTATTTTTTTCAATAACTTTAAATGCTCTAATATAGTTAGATTGGATATTAAATGCTATATACTAACCGGGACTTTTAAGTCCCGTTAGGCATTACAATGACAAGCTTGGCCTAGCATAAATAATAATGAATATGCATTTTGAATATGGTATTCAAAATGCATGCATTGTAAGATTCACCTGTAATTAAATGAGAAAAAAAACTTTTTTGATGAATATCACTTAATTTAAATAAATATCTTACCTTTGTAATAGTGTACTCATTTTTTAAGAATTTTAATTGTTTAATTTTTTTTTTAATTTTTTTATTAAAAGTCCTTAGTTTTACAATTATTTTTACATTGCTTGTATGTAAAAAAAAAAACTCTAGTCCAAACCATAGAGGACCGACGGGACTTTTAAGTCCCAGGATAAAAAAAGGATGAAGGATAAAAAAAAAAACATTTTTTTTTTCAAATCCTCTCTTGTAAATAGGAAAAATATTGAAATAGCCAAAAAAAATTTTACTTTTTTAATGTTTTTAAGGGGCTGTCCTGAAAGGGTTAAATAAAATCAAGGGTATCAATATCAGGGTTGCTACTTATTTTTTACTTAAAAAATTGAGAATAGTGAGTATTATTATTTGCAATTAAGTGAGTAATGTTGTAGTAAAATGTGAGTATTATTTTCATTTAGGTTAGTTTTTTTAATCAAAAATATAATAAAATACAGCAGATTTTAATATTGTCCCCTGTTTATTATTTATAAGTTATAAAACAATTTTTATTGTATTTATTATAATAAGTTATAACAGTAATAAGTGGTACCACCTATAGTAAAGGTAGACAAACTTATGATAAATCATCTGACATCTATTCAATTTTCAAATATTAGTTTTAAAAAGGAAAATTGTTTATGAGTGTTAACTCAAAATATTTTGCAAATATTCTTTATATATATAATTCTTTATATTTTGTCAATATTTGAACTATAAATGCTTATAAAAAAATAAATAAATGAAAACTAAAAAAATTATAAATAATTATAAAAATGTAAAATATTTAATTTAAACACTTATTTACAATTAAATAGCTTTAAAAAAGTGAAAATAGTGATAAATAGTGAGTGCGTAGCAACCCTACAATAGTGCAATATCAATATCATCTCTCTTTTTCAACGCAAAGTAGTAAATAATATTACAATTTTATGACAGTCAAATGTGCAGAATTTTCAACTCTACAAATAACGCATCATAGACATTTCTGACATATGAATGACATGTTCCAAGATAATAAGTTCATAGATACTTAATAGCACGATATTTTATTATTTTTGATAGACTAAAATGGGCCGTAGTAGAGACATCGGGAGGACTTTTGATTCAGGTGCTAAAAAAAGAGCAAAACAACAAAAACAAGAAGAATTTTTAAAGAAACAATGTGGTGCTTTAAATAAATTTCCAGGCTTTAATTTAAACCCAATCATTTCTGCTAGCTCCTGTTCTTAATCTGTTCATCAACCAACTTCTAATATTAAAACAACTATTTCTTCGAAGGATAATAGTAAAGATAACTTTACTTTTCCACATTCTGAAGTTTTTATAAACAACGTCAATCCGAGTTTTTCAAATATATCTTCTACTTTAACCTCTTATTGTACGATTGAAAAAGATCAAATTTATAATAGTTTTTTAAATATTAAGAATTTGGATAATATAAAAGCGCCAGTCATTTCTACTAGCTCTTGTTCTTCATCTTTTCAATCTGTTTTAATAATATTGCAGTTTCAATAGCCGATGGTGATATCAATAATGATGTTATTTTGTTATCTAAAAACGATAGTTTTCAACCTCTTGTTGTTGATTTGAATGATCCTGCATATTGGCCACAAAGCATGACGCATACAACTCAAATGCAAATTGTTGAGAGAGGTCCAATAAGAATTTTAGATTTTGTATTTCCCCTCCAAAAAAAAAGTGGGAGAAAATTTTCAATCGCTCATTATAGCAAAACCATGAGTAATGGTGAAATAGTTGACAGAATGTGGTTGGTTTATTCAAAAACTGCAGATCGTGTTTTTTGTTTTGTATGCAAACTATTTGAGCCTACTTTAAATACCTCCCTGGCAAATGTTGGTTGTGATGATTGGGGACACTTGTCACATTTATTGAAATGTCACGAAAGAAACAAACATCATTATATAAATATTAAAAAATGGATAGAATTAAAAAATAGATTTTCTTTATCTCAAACTATTGATAAAGAGTTTTTAGCTGCTTTCGATAAAGAAAAAAGACATTGGCGTGGGGTTTTGACTAGAATTATTGCAGTTATTAAATATTTAACAAAACATTCTCTAGCTTTTCGTGGAAAATCAGATGTCATTTTTACAAAGAACAACGGAAACTTTCTTGGACTTATGGAAATGCTTTCCGAATTTGATACCGTAATAGGTGAACATATCAACAGAATCAAAAATAAAGAAACTCATGATCACTACTTAGGCCATCAAATTCAAGACGAGTTGATATAAATTATAGCTGAAAAAATAAAAGAAAACATACTAAGTAAAATTAAACAATTCAAATATTATTCTGTCATAATGGATTCTACACCCGATATAAATCATCAAGAACAAGTTTCAATAGTTATTAGAATAGTTCTTATGAATTCGGAAAATAGTTAGGACATAATATCGATCAAAGAATATTTTTTAACTTTTATCAATGTACACTCAACAACAGGTCTTAATCTTTCAAATACTTTAAAAAATCAACTAGATGAATATGGTTTAAAATTGTCAAATTGTAGAGGGCAGAGTTATGATAATGGGTCAAACATGATCGGTCTCTATAAAGGTGTTCAGTCTAGAATATTACAAAATAGTCCAAGAGCTTTCTTCGTACCATATTCTGCTCACAGTCTAAACTTAGTTTTAAGAGATTCTGCTAAGAGTTCTACTAAAGCGATTACATTTTTTGGATATGTTGGTAGAATATTTAATTTATTTTTAGCGTCTACTCATAGATGGGACATATTTAAATCTCACTGTAATCTATACACTGTAAAACAATGGTCCGAGACCAGATGGGAAAGCCGGATTAATAGTGTCAAAGCCATACGTTTTCAGGTAAAAAATGTGATGCATGCATTAAGTAAAATTTTAGAGACGTCCGATGACCCAATTACTAAAAGTGAAGCATTATCATTGTTAAATGAAGTTGGAAGTTTTGAATTTTTATTAAGTCTAATTATTTGGTATGAACTACTTACAGAAGTAAATATTGTAAGTAAGAATTTTCAAAATCCTAATATGCAATTGGATGTTTCAACTAACATGCTTAAAGGTCTTATTGTATTTCTTGAAAAATACCGAGACAACAGATTTGAAAAAGCAATGGAAACTGCCAAACAACTAGCAATTTCTATTGAGATTGAGCCTACATTTAATGAAGTACGTTACAGAAAAAAGAAAAGATGTTTTAGTTATGAAAGTGTTGATGAAACCCTTCAAGATCCACAGCAAAATTTTCGTACTCAATATTTTTTAGTTATTTTGGATTCAGCGATTATGTCAATGTCGAAGCGATTTAACCAAATAAATAATTTTAATTCAAATTTTGGATTTTTATATGATATAAGCAAGTTGAAAACTATGCCTGATGACCTTCAAATTAGAAAACATTGCCAAGATCTTCATATAATTTTAACAGATGGCGAAGATAAAGATATAGATGCTGTTGATTTATTTGAAGAACTTCTCATTCTTCGAGAGATGGTTGATAATAATATGACCGCTTTACAAACATTGAAATTGGTTAAACATTCATTGGGTTCATTTTCTAACGTCGAAGTTGCTCTAAGAATTTTATTAACAATTCCGATAGCTTCAGCAGGAGCAGAAAGAAGCTTTTCAAAATTAAAATTAATAAAAAATTTTCTAAGAAATAGTTTATCACAATTCAAATTAGCTGGTTTAGCATTAATCGCCATAGAAAGTGAAATCGGGGACAGTTTAAGCTTAGAAAATATTCTAGATACTTTTGCAGCACAGAAAGCTAGAAAAAAAATGTTTTAATTTAAACGATCATTATTTAACATCCTGATTAGCTATTTTAATTTGTATTTTATTTACTTACAGTTTTATGTTTTTTAATATGCTTGATTTGAGGATTTGTTTATTTTTAATTCAATAACCTATAGAAGTATTGATTCTGACTATGTTATATATTATGCTCTAATAACTATTGACAGTGATAAAAATATAAAATATTTAATAAAATTTTTAAAAAAAAAAACCGTTTTGTTTTTAATTACACTATACTAAAATATTTTAATTATGTATTTACCAATGAAATATGGTAGATTTGATTTAGAACCTAACCTAACCTAGGTCCGGGCCTCGCGTTTATAATTTGCACAGGGCCTCGCAAATCATACCGCCGGAACTGCTAATGCGACACGAAATGTCAATAGTATAACGTGTATATAAAAAAAACTAATAATGATAGTAATAGTTATAATACGGGCGTCCCCACAATTGGTATAATACAATTAAACTATATATATAATATAATAATAATGGTACTTAAATAATTAAAATACCTCACAGACATACAATACAAAATGAAAACATACGCAGCACAGGACTTTGCCGCACACACACCACGTGGTTTATTCGATGACCAGATGAATCGTGATGCGCGGAGATGATGTTCACGCCAAATCTGCGTATTAGAGACAATATTGCCCACGGTGGCCTTTTACTCACAACAACTGATATGGCACCAGTGGACACGTCGGATGCGTACGCAAACCGGAACGTCCGGCAATAACAACAAAAAGATTATGGCGCACACGAGGTGACAACAGTCACGTCGCCGACTCGGTAGTCGCGAGGTCGAGAAAAAAAATGTCGTTTTCCGTTGACCGCAAGTCCGCAAAAACGCCGGTTCGCACCAACAATGGCGACAAGTGCGATAAAAGCGCACGGCGCGGAGGGCGGAGGGTGTAACAGCTGTTGTCTGTCCGGTATGCAGCTTTGACTATGTTATCGAATCGTTTGGGTGAGATTATATCACGGCGCGCGAATAAATTGGCCAGGTTTGAACATCCTCCCCCTTGGGAGGCTTTGCCTCACATTGCTGGACTTCGGCGTGGCTCAAGGTGTACGGCCTTTACGGTAAAACAAACGAATACAGATATATAAATTTTTACAATCCGGGACTTCCGGAGACCCAACTCGCGCATCTGCAGCGGGCCGGCGAAATCAATACCGACACGAGCGAACGGCCTACGCCTTTGAACGCGCGCGCGGGTGGCAAGTCGGCCATTAACGGTTGGATTGGTTTTGCATTTAAACGCACACATACCGTGCATCGATACAACACTCTATGCAACACCGACCTGATCGAGATTATCCAATATTGTCGCAGAATGAGAGCCGCCATTACCCGCGGTCCCGAGTGACATGTTAACCTGTGCCATCGTTCACCTATTAACCGAGCGAGGTGTGAATTTTTAGCTAACAGCACCGGGTGTTTACATTCGTAATTTAACAAGGAGTGTTTAAGGCGACCACCTACACGTATTACCGCGTCGGTATCAATAAATGGTGACAATCTGGACAGCGGTTTCGACGATACGCGAGAGTTATGTGACAACTCACGTACTCACGTCGTAATAATTGGAAGTGAACGCGTTGGGAATCTAAAATAATTATGCGGGTCGCGTGATCGAGTTCCGATTTGGATAAATAAGCCGGTACGTTTGCTACGTGACCTAAGACCGGTTCAGACAAAAATTCGGGCGGAATCAAAGACGATGCACGTTTACGAAGTACACGGAAGCAACTGATAAAGCGTATAACGCGTGCCGTCACCCGGGTCAATCGATCGAAAGACGAAAATGACACGAACCATTCGACTGGCACATCGTCGACACGGGCCGCGCAAACTACAGGTCGGACTTCGGGTAAATCAAAAATATTGTCTGGCGGAAGACTCGGTGCCCAATGCGATGTATCTGTATAAACTACGGACGGTCCCTGCCAATAAAGAGACAAATGCGCTAATTGGGACGGCATGATGCCCAGCGACGCGCAATCGGCGGGGTTATTCGCGGAATCTACGTGGTGCCATTGACAGTTGGGCACCAGTGTGTGTATTTGGTGCACACGGTTAGAAACATAGGTTTTGAACGATTCGTGGGGAACCGTCAACCACGATAACACAATGTTCGAGTCAGACCACGCGTGAATGCCGACTATATTTAGTTGCGACTCGAGAACACGGCTGAGACATCCTAGCCAACGAGATAATAGAACTGCCGCGTTCAATTCGAGACGCGGCACTGTTAAAGCCTTTAAAGGTGCTAATTTAGTTTTTGCACCTAATAAAGAAACACAGCCGTCCGTCGGGGCATTCAATATACGTGCGTAAACAACTGCCGCGTACCCGCGCTGCGACGCGTCACAAAACCCTAGTAAAATACATAGCGCACCTTGACGCGATTGTACATACAGCGGGACTCGGATAGTGAGTAAAGACGATAAATCACGAATGGATCTTCGCAGGAAAAAATTTTTTGTGTCCGTATATAATATTGCCTATATTTGGCCCCTTTTCTGCAGCCGATATATCAGAATACGATAACATAATTTTCATCATATTAATAATATATTAAGTATAATATATTTTAATATTTTATTATAATTAGATTTAACGCTATTATTTATTAGTAAATAAAATACTAAATATAAAATATAATAGTTAAATATATCTAATACGATCGTCAGGCTGGTACCGAATTGGTTCCCGAGCTCCAACCCCACATGCCGAATTGGTTCCCGTTTGAAAAAGGTGTTTTATTAAGTTGAGCCGAATTGGTTCTGTTTATTTACGCACATTTTCCTTCTCAATTTTACAGGCTTAGGACTGTCAACTTAAAAGTAGGCTTGGTTAAAAATGTGCGTTTATGTGTGTTATAAAAAAAATTATAAAATATATACAATTTAAAATCATTGAGTCAACTATAGTCAAAATACAAATAATAAAATATAATAAATAGGTACCTACAATTATTTAAAAGCGTTGGTTTGCAAATTTTAAGCAAACTTTCTTTACATATTCAATTCGCGTAATTTTTTCATTTATTTAATCAGTCATACAATTTTCCAAGTACTTGTTGTTTTTTTGTTGTTTGCTAGTTAGTTTTCTAGTATTATTACTTCGAAATTTTATGTAATTTAATGTTTGAATGGTATTTAAAGTTTCCATAAAATAAAATATATTAGGATGGGCACGTGTAAATTCTTTATTCAGCTTTGAATGGAACGATTCGCAACAATTTGTAGTACTATCTATATTTTTGTCAAATCTAGCCCAATTTTTCGGTGGAAAAATACTGTCTGACATTATATATGTATCATGAACGTAGTCAAAGAACTGATCCAATTTTGGACAGCAAGGTTTTATGGCCATCAAATCATTATAAAAACAGTCTTCGACGCCTTCCGGTGATAATAAGGGCAGTCCAAAAAATAGTTTCAGAAGTTGCCCGATTTCTGAAGTATTATCTTTAAATTCATTGGAGAGACCAAACTGTTGAATTTTTCTCCACCA
>VUJU01006293.1:0-10764 GCA_009835225.1 Aphis craccivora
ACTTAAGACTCCTTCTAATATAGACAATGCTTTTGAAGATATCGTTCGAACAATCCAACAAGCAGCCACTAAAGCTACATCACCTATCAACCCACACATCCTAAATCCTTCCAAAAGCCTACCTGCTGACTTAAAACAGCTAATAATCAATAAACGTCATACTCGAGCTAAATGGCAAAGTACAAGGTTGCCTAGTCAAAAAAAAAATCTAAATTTTTTGTCAAATCTTCTAAAATATAAACTATATATCCACAAATCTGAACAATTTCAATTATATATTAGTTCTTTGCAACCTAATAACGGCTCTCTTTGGAAATCAACCAAAAGGCTCACCAGATACAGAGACAAAATCCCACCTCTCAGGCAGGAAAACGGTCAACTTGCTAATTCAGACAAAGACAAAGCAAATATGTTTACTTCACAATTGGCAGAAACATTCCTACATCATTCGTGCACCGATCCCGAAAACGATTCAATTATCGAAATTCAAAAATTTCTATCAGCTCCCCTACCTATGTCTAGACCTGCTACACCCATTTCTCCTGGTGAAATTCAGTTTATAATTAAAAAACTACCCCTAGGAAAGGCACCTGGTAATGACCTCATTACAAATAAAACTCTGAAAAATCTGTCTCTCAAAACTTTAACATTGCTTACCCACATATATAATTCTATGCTTAGATTATCTCACTTCCCAAAAATCTGGAAATTTGCAGCCATTATACTTATACCTAAACCAAACAAACCCAAACACTTATCTTCATCATACCGTCCCATAAGTTTACTCCCAGTTCTTGGTTAACTTTTTGAAAAGGCCCTCCTGAAAAGACTACGTCACATCCTTCAAAACAACCAAATCATACCAAATAATTAGTTTGGATTTAAAAATAGGCACTCAACAATTCATCAAGTTCATCGTCTTACCGACGAAATCTCAACTGCTCTCGAAAACAAAGAATACTGTTCTGGACTTTTTTTAGATATTGCCCAAGCATTTGATAAAATCTGTCACGATGGGTTACTATACAAATTAAAACTTTTCATAAATGATGGTGATTGGATAGAAAGGTTTATTCAAGCAGTTCAAAGTAGACCTCCAATATATAATACTAAACTTCCAGAGCACTCAGACCGAAACTTAGTTTTGCGGCTTTGGACAGAAGTATATGAAACAATGATTCCTACGTGGCAAGAAATGACTTCAAGTCAAAAATCGTTAAAAGGTAATGAAACAGAACAAAATAACGATGAATACTTAAAACTTTGAAAATTATATTTTATTATTATAGTTTAGTTAATATTAAATTATTAATATTAAACAATGATCTTATTGAAACTTGAACTGTTCAAATCTTTTCATACTGCCAAGGAATTGATCCTCCGGGTGTAGTGAAATATTTCATGAAATATTCTCTTGTTGTTGTACCAATGTGATTGCCACGCACATTCGTTGGGTTCATTTCTGTCAGGGGGCATTCATACAGTGTATCTTCAAACCTTACTCCGTCTCTTTGGCGTACATAGTTATGAAGAATGCAGCAAGCCTGAATAATTGCGTCACAAAATGAAAGGTTCACATCTAATGCTCTATGAAGTATTCGCCATTTGTTGGACATAATGCCAAATGCGCACTCAACCATTCTTCTGGCCCTAGTGAGCCGATAGTTATAAATTTTTTTTTCTATAGTTAAATTCCGTCGCCCAAATGGCCGTTGTACATGATCTGATAATGCAAATGCTTCATCCGCAACAAAAATAAAAGGCATTGAAACACCTGTGTCATCATTTGGTAGTGGCTGATTAGGTGGTATGTTAAGTTTTTCTTGGTTTAGTTTTTTACCAAAATTAGATCTTTCAAACACATGTGAATCACTAGCACTACCGTATGATCCGATGTCAACCGACGTAAAACAATATTCCGCATCTACAACAGCCATAAGAACCACAGAAAAAAAATGTTTATAATTCAGAAACTCTGAACCTGTACAATATGGTTTTTGAATGCGGATGTGTTTGCCATCTATTGCCCCCAGGCAGTTAGGAAATTGTGTTGCTGCCGCAAACTTTTCAGCAATTTGGTGCCACATCCTTTCGGTTTTTTCAGGCATGTATATTTCTTTAAGACACAACCATATCTTTTCACATGTATCTTTAACAATTGTTCTAATTGTTGTCTCCCCAATTAAAAACTCGAAGTATAAAGTTCTAAAACTGTTTCCTGTTGCAAGGTACCTATGGAAAATGAGAAAATAGTAAAAATGTGTTAGGAGTAATACATTGATAAAAACTACATTGAAAATAAATATATTGTTATTTATAAAAACACCCAAGGTTTTATTGTTTTTTTTTTATTTCATTCACAGGGAAAGAACTGCAGAATAGATGGAGAAACTTAAGAACATGTTTTAGAAGGGAACTAAGCAAACAGAAACATGGAAAATCTGGTCAAGCTGCTTCTAAACGGCGAAAATACGTGTTTTTTGATCAGTTATTATTCCTCCTTCCCACAATAGAAGATCGACCAACCGTCTTGGAGTGTAGCCCAAGTAATACAAATGAAGACAAAACAGGAAGTGAAGACGATTCTGAAGTTGTAAAAGAGACAAATAGATCTGTTGATCACTCCCCTATAAACACACTTCAAGCTCAAAAATCAGCAAGTCATGCTAAATCAGTAGCAAAAAAAAATCCAAGTTATGAGGAATCTCTGTTAAATATTTTAAAGGAAAAGAAGGATGAAGTTATCGATGAAGATAAATCTTTTCTTTTATCATTAGTGCCAGCATTTAAGAAGTTGACGGATACTCAAAAGATGGACGCGAAAATGGAGTTTCTTTCCACATTAAAACGTATTACTCTTTCAAGACCAGACGCTTCTTACAATATGCCTCTTGACCACGGTACCAATTCAAACTACGGATTTCATGGATTAGCTGAAAACCAATTTTCACTTCAAAATCAACAGCGCCGTTTTCAAAATTTACACACAGGAAACTACTCATCTGGTTCGTCGACTCCTAACCCAGTTCAAAGTTGTAGCAGTTATGAATCTACTACGCCCCAGTTTGATTTTGACGATATGTCTTCATTATAATTTTAGTAGTCCACGAGTATTAAGTATTAAGTAAAAGTAATTTTTTGTTTAAAGTACAAATCTTTTGTTATAAGTATTATATTTTTTGTTTAAAGTACAAATTTTTTGTTTAAAGTACAAATCTTTTGTTATAAGTATTATATTTTTTGTTAGAAGTACAAATTTTTTGTTTAAAGTAAACTGAATCTATTAAAGTGAGAATTTTTTGTCATTTGTACTTATCAATACAAATTTTATTTCATTATTGTTCTTAATAATTAAAAATTATTTTCTTACCTTAGGGTAACTGAAAGCCTTTCTACAGGAGGGATCGCCATTCTCCACATTGTATCTTGATAAGTGATAAAAGGTTGTATCAAATTTAGAAGATTATCAAAACTTTTAACACTCATACGATAAAAATTAAAAAATTTATCTGGGTATGACCGTAATTCATTGTGAAGTTTATAAAACTGTCCTTTTATTAATCACTGTGAAGTTAATGGATATACCCAATATTTCTTCTTTTTTTTTATTTTCTTCCTTCTTTTTACCTCGAGAGCACATACTGCAGCTATTTCAACAAAATCCATGATGCGACTGAACAATTGTTGTATCATGTGCGCGCGCCTACTACGACACGATAGTTTAGTTACATTTGTGAGCGCGGAAATGATACAACTGTTGCGCAACTATCGCGTTACTAAAAATTTCACGTCAGCGGCTAGCCTTATACCTAATAATACTTTATCAAGCAATATCATCACATTTGTTTTCTATTTTAATGGTTTTTTTGCCAAGCCACAATAGTAAACAATATTTTATGTTGTTACGTCTTATCATACTCTTATTATAGTTTTTAATATTCATTGTCAGTGGCGCCGAACTCAATTTTTATAGGTGGGGCAAAGCACAAAAATTAATACCCACGACCCACCCCTGCACCCAGAGACCCCTACTGGAACCACTACTTACTCTTTCACAACGTAAAAGGTCATACAATTTATATACCATGTTCCCCCCCTTCTAAATACGTTTCTTCTGTACTTGCTCATAGTGAAAAAATCATATTGCGTTGCTCCATGTTACCAATTTGACAGGGATTGACAATAACAATGTATATCAAATGAAGAAAATATATGTTATTATAACAGACAAACATAGAAATGCCATGTTTACTAATTACTTTAATAATGAAATATACAATGGGATGTATTTTTTATATTTCAATTAAATGTTAATTTCTTATAAAACAGTTCAGATAAATTAAAATAAAAAGCTATTAATAAATATATATATGAGTAAATATATAGTTGTTATTTAATTTGTATTATTTATTAAATAGTTATTTTATGAAGAATGGAAGAATTGAAGGAGGATGAAGCCATGAAGGATGAAAGAATTTAGTATTGACAGCAAATTCCTAATGGCCTGTAATGCTAAAAAACAAATAAATTGAAAAGTTATTTATTAATCAGTTTTTTAGATTAAACACTTTCATAAGTTTTAACAATTTAACTTTAATAAAATAAATTTATAATAATTGTTTGTTTAAAATTGTAGAGTATGAAGCAAATATTTTTATAACTTCATCCGGGTTTACTGGAACATCCCTCTCGCATGTTATTAACATAAGTCCTTCTAATCTATCTTCACTCATAGTACTTCTTAATCGGTTTTTAATTATTTTCAATTTTGAAAATGCTCGCTCTGGACTTGCACTTGAAACTGGAAGCGTTAATATTATAGTTAAAGCAATATAAATATTTGGAAAAACATCTTTAAGTCCTGTAGAATGACACACCGCATAAATGGTACTAGTGGTTTTTTGGTCTTCTTCAGTTGCTTCAATTTCTTCTTCTTCTTCTTCTTCTTCTTCATCATCAGTATGGTAATGTAAAATATCATTCTCATGAAGTTTTTGGGGAAGTTTTATTAGGTTTTCAATACTAAAATATACACTACAAAACTGTAGATATTCTTTTCTGAGAATGTCAGCTAAACAAAATTTCCTATGAATACTACCAAATGCATTAAATGCATCCACAGGCAAACTAGAAGAATGTTTTTAAACTTCTCTAAAACGTTTTCTTTGAAAAAGTGGTATGTATTTATACAAAGGTGAAAGATTTTCATTGAAACGTTCATTTGTGTTATCAAAATATCTAAAATTACAATGTACGTTTTTATTCTAAAATAAACAATAGGGTCAGTAATGTTTTCATCTGATACTGATTCGCCAACCATTTTTTTTATGCGTTTTATTCACGTTTATACAATAGGAGTAAAAGAATAATCATTTTGTTTAGATTGAATAAATTTATTTTTTTGATCAATTGAATTTATAAATTTAATATCATTTCGAAGATTTTTAATTCTAGTAAGTATATTTTGTACATAGTTTATTGCAGCTAATAAGTCAATATTTTTCTTTTGAAGGAATTTACTAAGTGGACTGGTCATATCGAATATTTTTATAAACAATATTCCAGTCAAAACAAAAGGCTCTGATAATAAATACTCCATTAAGCCATTAGCTTTTACACTACAGACACGATGAGATGCATCGTCACTTTCTAGACTATGTAAAGTATCTCAATTATAGCATCAAACGTATCAAAAGTAGTTTGCAGTGCATGTGCATGTGACGACCAACGAGTCGTTTCAACTCTCTTTAATTGTCTTAACGGTTTTCCAGGATAATTTTTTTTTTGGTAACTAGAATAAAGATTAACACGGTGTTTGCTACTTCCAATAAAGTCATATAGCATTTCTAAGTTGCCAAATAAATCACGTGCCTCAATACAACAACTTACTGCATCAACAATCACTAAATTGAAGCGATGAGCCCAACATCACACATAAGTAGCACATGGATTTTGCTTTTTAATGAACGACTGAAGACCATTATATTGGCCTCGCATTGATGCAGCCCCATCAAACGATTGCCCAACTAAAAATTCCTTCCAATTTAAATTTAATTCACCACAAATTTCATCAAACATTGTAAATACGTGTTTTTCAGTAGATTGCCTGGCGTACTGCAATAAGACGTTCACATACTATACCAGTTTTCTTATTAATATACCTTATAACCATAGATAACTGCTCTTTCTTTGATACATTGAAGGTTGAGTCTAATGAAATACTAAAGTAATGAGCATTAAACAACTCTTGCTGAAGGACATTTTTAATATTTACTGAAATGGCTTGTATCAGTTGGTTTTGCCGTTGCCACGATAAAAAGTTTTGAGTCTTTCTCCCATAGTTTTGAATTTCATTAATATGCATTGTCAATGGTGGAGAATATTTAGCCAAAAGAATTGCAAGATCTTTAAAATTTCCACGTATTTCGTCTTTCCAGCCTTCTTTATGTCCTCGAAATTATAGGCAATGTCTTCCAAGGAATAATGTTATGTCAATTAAATGACGAACAATTTCCTTGTTTTGAATAACAATTATTGCAAAATTTTCTGTTAAAGATGGTATCAATGGAAAAGCTGCTTACCTGTAGATTTCTTTGAGGGATGCCATAATATGCGTTTCTGATATTTCATGTACAACAATTCTTGCAGATGCATTTTTCCAATTAGAAAACCCTTCACGGCTCCAGTTTATTTGTTCATTTTTTCCAAAGAGAGCACAATAATGACAAAAAATGTTGTCTAATTTTTTAGAATATGATAGCCACTTTCTTCTAGACAATTCTCTACTAGGAGAATTCTTCCAATACCAATTTTCATGAAAACATCGGCCATGGATATCTTTTGGAAATATTTTACTGGGAAGATCATTTGAAGATGATTGAGATGGTCCTTTTTTGAAAAAATAGTCAATAAGATCTGGTGTTAATACTTTTATTTGGCTAAAAGCAGCTGGATCATCCTCAAACTCAATTTCTATAAATATAGTTCTATATAAGCAATTTTTAATTTTAACTAATTTTAATTTAATTTTTAAATTTAAACACCACATATTATTTAAATAATAAAAATAAAATAGTAAAAAGCAATACATTTAAAAAATGGATATACTAAGTTATTTTGTTGCAATTCATTAACATAATATTAACATTTGTACTTACCAGTTTTTTTAAAAGAACTAGGTGTAGACATGCTGTATTCTACTGGCTTATCACTATGAACACTGGAGCTTGGATCATTTGGGAACACTAAACATGATTTATTTAAGTAAACTTATTTTTATATATTATATTTATATTATAAATACATAAATTATAATACATTTCTGGATATTAGATACCTAAGTTATTAATAATTATCAATAAATATATGTATATTCCTAGATAGCAATTTTGTAGGTAATTATTATGTTCAATAGGTACTTAAATATAGTGTTTTCATTATAATATAAAAATAAACATTTACCTACATAGTATTAATTTATTAATAATATTTAAAATCAAATAGCGTGTACAAAGTTATAATAATTAACAACATACAAATATATTATATATTATAATTTATAATACTCGTATATTATAACTACATATCCATTAGGTACCCATTAAATTTAATTGAACTGGTTAAAATTTAAGAACTATTGATTCAAGTAATACTTACTTTTAGAACAACAATAATTAGATTCTGTATTCAATAAATTCATTCGACCTTTTTTCGGTCTAGGAAAAAAGAAAGAAATTGCTCAAGAAGAAATTTTGATTTTTCATGCCTTACAGTTGTCCAAATGTCTTCTCCAATTGGTGATATTTAGTTGCTCCCGTTTTTTCCACAAACGCACATTAATTTTTCTGACATATTTATTTATTTTTTATATAAATAAGAAGTTATAAAAGTAAATATGAATTACACATAAAAGGTAATAGGTATTAAGGTAGAACAATATTCAAAGATTTTTTAATCACTAATTAAAACTGTACAATAACTGTAATAACTGTACGATGTACAATACACAATCAGTATTGGCATAAGTGTTTAACTAACGAGTAGTCGTAGACTCGTAGAGTCTTAGCTTTTAGGCTGTAGCCCGTATAACAATAATATGATTAACCATAAAAATAATATTATTTAATTTGATTTGTACCATTAGGCATTTATCAGTTTTAGCTCAGTCTAAAAATATTTTTCATATAATATAGTGCGTCGTCGTACACGTCGTCGTCGGCGTACATCCATACACATAACAATATTATATGATGGTGCGACTGGTGTTATTGGGTTTAGAGATAATTTTAGATTTTTTCCTCGATTACCAGCTAACGATAAACAATACCTACATAATATTCAATCAAACTATTCAAACTCAGTATGTATATGGGCAAATATTTTGACTTTGTCTTTTATCCATTTCTAAACCATACGTAGAGGTAACGGTAATTTTTAATAACCCGTATAAAATGCTACATAAATAGTATTTACACTTTCATAAAAATTCGTTTACATACATTACATAAGTGTATAACCGTATACAGTGACTGATTGACACAACTACACAAGCTACTAATATTATGGTAACAGTTAATATGACAAGTTACAGTAATACTGTAACAATGCAATAGATACCTAGGTTCTAACCTTCTAGGTATTCATAACTGTTAACTGCTCAAGTCCCTAGTACCTACTTTAAATTTATACTTATTACTTACTATAGTGAAAACGTTTTATAAATCACAATCATCTCCCATCCACACTCACGACCACCCTGACCATCTGGCACCTACGACCCACCCACCCACTTTTAAAGGTGGGGCGTTCGCCCCACCTGTATATAGGGTTCGGCGCCACTAAATTGTACCGTAAAC
Organism: Aphis craccivora; assembly: GCA_009835225.1. Taxonomy (NCBI): domain Eukaryota; kingdom Metazoa; phylum Arthropoda; class Insecta; order Hemiptera; family Aphididae; genus Aphis; species Aphis craccivora. Next base: position 8,856 of record VUJU01006293.1, read on the forward strand.
CAATTAAACTGTCTACAGTAACTGGTATAGGTGGTATTGACTCAAAATTTAATGACAATAGTATTATAATATGATATAAATATACTGTTGTAATAATTCATTTATAATATAATAGAATAAATATGTTTTTTTTTTTTTTGATAAAAATGTATTTCTTATACCTAACATTAACGGTAAAATAAATAATTTTAATAATTATCAGTAATATGTAGATTGGTATCTATTAATAGTCTGTCTATAATCTATATAAACTTAGAATTTTTTTCTATTTTATCCAAATAATTTAGTAAAAGTAAACCTAACTTGGGTAAAATACTTTTTTAAAAGTATTTCAAATACATATTCCGAATACTCAATGGAGATGTAGCATTACAATCTTATTGGTTCCTCAGATGCTTTGTACGAATAGATATCACACATTTTATAAAAACTATAAGCAGGTGGATACCATAAAAATCTGTTGTACGAAGAGTTCAGGAAGTTATTCTAAGCGCAATGGGGTTTTTAATTAAAAGTCAGTCTCTTGCAGAAATGCGATCAATTTTCCTATCATTATTTGTAGTCTTCACAAATAAAACTGATGGTACTGATATTTATGGTGAAGACACTCCATGTGAATAACATAATCAATTTTTAATTTCAGTTGCATCATCATTGGTTTCGTCGATTTTCAAACACAGTTTGATGATTTAATAGCGATGACGGAATCTGAAGGTATTGCAAGAAAAATCGTCGAAGATGAATATGAACGGCAAAATGAAGAGTTGGATTTATTCGATAATCCATGTCAATCATATGTGAATGAGATTTACAATGAAAGTAAAATGATGATTAAAGGGGAAGCCGTAAATACACGGAAAATAATCTAACGGACCGTCAGATAGCGGAATTCTTGTGTCAAGTTACGGACCGTCATATTACGGAAACAAAAATAGCGCAAACCGTCAGATTACGGACCGTCAAATACCGGAATCAAAAAATGTATGGACCGTAATATTACGGAAAACCTTAATATCACGGACCATAACATGACGGAAAGTAATATAACGAACCATCACATTACGGAAATTGAAAAAGCTAGTAACCTTGTTTTTGTGCAATCAGCACAAGATGGCGTTGTAAACTCAATCGGGTCCGCGGCCAATCTCCATTTCGACGTCCAAGTGACAAGCACTTGTCCGAAAATGATAAGAGTGGTTATACCACTCTAGTATTATTACTCTATGGGTTATACTTTATACGGCGGTTACCGCCGCTGCCAAAGACCACCACACGCATAGACCTTATACTAGTATGTATAACCTGACCACACGCATCATTTTACTTTTCTCCTTATCATTGATCATTGATAACCTAACAATAATTTTACTCTAAATATTGTTGTGCCATGCATTGCCTTATGTTGTTTGGTTGTCATATGAGTAAAATATTTTCATAGCCAAGAGAACTAAGATATCCAAACTTGATAGAATTATGGGTATGTAATAGTAAGTAAGTGCCTAATGTAATATTACAGGTTGCTAATAAAATATTATACATAAATTTATTAACTAGTCTTGTAAAAGGAACGTTTAAAAATTATTCAAGTACAAATACAGATACTTGTTTTGGAAAGTACCTATTTAAATACTCAATAAAAAAAGTATTTGAGTCTTGAGTGCCTACAGTGACAAATACTTTAAAAAAGTTACTTGGTACTTTACAAAACTGTTTTTAAATAAATTATTAGGTACAGTATTACTATTTAATACATTTATTTGATTTTAACAATTATATTAACTGTAACTTGCTTGTTCTAACCAGTGTGAAACTAATCTACAAGTTAAGCGTACCTATGACTATTGACTGTACTAATATATTTTATATAATTGAAGTTGGGTAAAAACCTATGAAATAAATAAAAAAAATG
>VUJU01006295.1:0-10755 GCA_009835225.1 Aphis craccivora
AGGTTAGTTACCGATGATTTATTACTACGAAAACCATGTTGATGTGGTACTAGAATATTTTTAAAGATAGGTGAGAGTTTACGATTAACAATTTTTGAAAATATTTTAGGGAGGATAGAGATTATAGATATAGGGCGATAATTTGAGACTAATGATTTATTTCCTTTTTTATGTATAGGGTTGATGTAGGTAGTTTTCCAAGCGGTTGGAAAAATTCCATTTTTTAGAGAAGCATTAAAAAGACACATAATAGGTGAGGAAATTATAAATCTGCAATTAAATAGAAATAATGGAGATAAGCCGTCAGGACCTATAGAATGTTTATAATCAAGAATATTTAGCTCATTGAAAACTTCAATGAGTTCTATGTGAAGTTTGTTGATAGAGTCGTTAGACTCGATTATTTTTGTTGCATCCGTATTAATTATTGGGATATTAATATTATTATACACGGAAGAAAAATAATGACTAAATAAATCAACAATTTCTTGACCATTTACAGCAGTTACGTGGTCGAGAGACATAGAGTTTGGTAAGCCGTGTGATGACCTGAGGTTTTTTATGAAATACCTAAATTTTTTGAGTTGGGATTTTAGAGAATTTTGGGTAGTATTTAAATAGCGAAAGTAATCTAGTTTACTTAGAGCTTTACATTGAGATCGAGTTGAAGAAAATTTTAAATAACCGTTATGAGAGTTAGGCATTTTGTATTAGGTGATAGGTTTTTTTAAGTTTTATTAAATTTATTAAATTTTTAGAAAACCATCTAGGAAATTTAGATTTAAAATTGGTTTTATTGACGGTGGATTTATTTTGCATCGTGTTGTATGGCATCAGAGTGAAACTTATGATTGTATATTAAATAAATATATTCAATATTTGAAAAATCATTTTGGGTCCAATATAGTAGTTGTATTTGATGGTTATATCAATAATATAATAAATAAATATAATAGTAAAAACATAAAGGCAATGGAACAGCGTCGACGATGTGAGTCACTTATTGGGTCTTTGGAAGTTGTTTTTAATGATTTTACTATGACAGTACCTACAAACCAACAAACATTTCTTTCAAATCGATTCAATAAAAATAGATTAATTTGTACGCTAATGCAAAAATTAGAAAATGTTAATATTAAGTCAAGACAAGCTAAGGATGATGCTGACGTACTTATCATAAAAACAGCAATTGAAGAGGCTCAAACTAAAAATACAATAATTGTTGGAGAAGACGTGGATCTCCTAGTTATTTTTATTTCACGAACTACGTCACGCGAAAAAGTTTATTTTTTAAAACCTGGGAAAGGAAAAGTTGAAACAAAAATATATTCACCTGATTGCATGGATCACTACAATAATGGTAGAGATATAATCTTATTTTTGCACGCTGTCACTGGATGTGATACAACGTCTACATTTTTCAATAAAGGAAAAGTAAATGCTTTAAAACTATTTGAAAAATGTCCAGATCTTACCAAAATAGCAGAAATATTTTAAACAAAAAACTGTCCAATCACAGACATTTTTAAACATGGATTGCAATTCATTTTAGCCATGTATGGTGCTCCAAAACGACGCAAGATACAATTTTGATGATTATTTATACGATTTGAAACAAAGTATGCAAGTGTCTCATAAATTAGCGAGAGAGAAGTTAATTGAACATAAGATAAAAAGTAAAGATCGATATGATAAAAATGAGAATCCTGTAGATATACACGTGAAAGATTTAGTACTTTTTAAAGATAACGCATTTAAAAACAAACTTAATTCACTATGGTTAGGTTCATATGAAGAAATTGAAGTAATAGGAGACGAAAATATAGTTATACAACGTGGCCGACGAGGCATTACCGTACATAAAAATAATGTAAAACGATATTATAATAATAAAACAAATGAATAATTAAATATAAATGAACAGATTTAAAAAAATATATTTAAGTATAATCTAATAATCAATAAATATATAATAAATATTATAAATATAAAATAAAACATAGGATATAAATATAATAACTAATACCTACCTATTGGAAGAAACACATAAATTCATAATCATGGACTTTGAGTTTTCAATGGTAAAGAGAGCAAGTATGGTAGTATCTCCGGTGCTATGTCGAATAGCTTAAGGAGATATGAGATAAGCAAGTTAGAAGGAAGGCCTTTCTTGTTACCAATAAACGAAAAACTAGGCCTATGTTAGAAAAAGAGTTACAGGTGGCAGTTAGAGAAATCAAAAGAATATTTGTGCGTAAAACAGAGTTAAGAGATGCTTGTTTAGAACAGTTGAGACAAAGTTTGACCTCAACTAGAAACAACAGTATGAAAATTTAATTAATAATTTTTGAAAAATTAATTGTATCCTATGTGAGTATTTAGTTATTAATTTGGTGTACGGGTAAAATGTAACATTTGTGTGTAATATTAATTAATTATTCACAAATTTATTTAATTATTGTAGTTGTAATAATCAAGGTGACGGAGTATATATGTTAAAAAAAAAATATATATAATATATATTATACTAACATACTTTATATTGTATGATTACTTGATTTAAAATTGATATTACTTACAATATTAATATTAAGTGAGCAATGTAAAATTAGAATTGTAAGTGTAACTGAGTGCATTTAAGAAAAAATTTAAAGATTTCTGTCTTGCAGACATAAACCTTTTTTTTGTGGGGAGGTGTTATGGGCTACGAGATATCAAGGTTAAGATAGTATTACCATGCCTCGTGTCGAGGGAGTTGCACATGCTACTATGACCATGAAACGTGACGGGATAGTAAGCTCACGAATTGTTATATTGCAATAAGAATGCAACTATGAGTGTAGTCACCTAGTCTCCAAAAACAAATCTTTAAATTATAATCATTACGGCTTCGCGGCATCGATCGTCCCTAGCCGCGGCAGATTTTGCCGGGGACTGTCCACCTCAAGTAGGCGTTCTTTCCCTGTCCGATTTTCCGGAGACTGACGGGCGAGCCGTAGCTCGGCTCGACGGTACAGCTACGCGTCACCGGTCGTCAGTGGTCGCGGGCAGATTTTGACCTGGACCGTCCACCTCCAGTTGGCGTTCGTTGCCCGGGCGATACGCCCGAGACTGACGGGCGAGCCGTTCCTCGGCACGGCGGTACAATTTCGCGGCACTGGTCCTCCGTGGTCGCGGCAGATTTTGCCGGGGACCGTCCACCTCATGTGGACGTTCGTTCCCCGGGTGGCATATAAGCATTCTGGGGTCCGTTTCGGCACCTGTGTTCAACTATGGAATTCCATTAGTCAATTTCAAATTTCCGCCAAATTTATTATAACTCTCACGACATAGCAGACAAATAATTTTTTATTTAAGTACCAAGCATAGACAAAACATTGTCATGGTTTGGATACTCTTTATTGTTTATTACATTATGAAAATGAATTATAATATAATAATAATAATAATAATAATATATAATATAATATAATATAAAATACTGCAATTATTCTCATTGTGGCTGTGTAATATAATATATTATCACTTAATACCTATATAAAGAAACGAAGTAGGCAGATTTAATTTTCCAGCAATTATTAATTTAAACCTGCAATTTATTTTTTCTATCTCTCTAACGAGCAATATAAAAAATATAATAATTATCAAAATTGAATTATATTTAGGCGCGTACTTAGAATTAATCAATTCATGTGTATTTTTATCAAATGGATTTCTATTTTAGCCTTTAGGTTTACACGAAGTATAATAATAACATTCTATTTTTAATATTGTAATGACTGATTATAAAATAAAAATAATAATTACAATAGATGATAACTATCTATAGACACAGTAATACAGTTATAATATTAATGTAGGTATCACATTACCATCTAAAGTGGATTAGTTTTTTCAAATTAATTATATAGCGTATTAATTCATTACTAAAATGTTTAAATTAATTGATTGTGAAAATAATATTTTTAACTCAAATTTGTTTTTTGAGCCAGACATTTTTAGATGGATTAGTGATTATAGCAATAAAACCAATACTAGTTGGTGTAATGCATAATAAATCAGCATTTAATGAATTTTCAAAATTTTTATGTAGGTAAATTAACTTGGTGTTTATTAAGTATTAAAATACTTAATAATTTTACCAACAACCTACCCAATACATAATATATTTAAGCATTTATTTATCTACAACTGAAGGCATCTTCATTTTAATGTCAAAACAAAAAAAATTATTCATAACAATTGTTGAATATAGTCTATTCCACCTAAAACTGAACCGCTCGGACGACCAAAACTCGTTTTCTTTCACAAAACCGTGAAACCAAAAAACGTGCGCCGCCGCGATCTTCGGTTTCGGTCGTTACGAACAGCAACTGTCTACGTAGTGAGCTGTATTGACACTACCACTTGTTTGATTCCACTCGCGCGCACATGTTCACATTTGTATTTATTATATTTATTTGTTTGGCTGTTATTATTTTCCTTAGTGAATTTTTTTTTTTTTTTCATATATTTTTTTATTAATTAATTACCATGGACCCATCACAAACTGTAAGCCGTTCACCAATTAAAAAAAAATCCACCAGGAAAGGTAAATAAACATTTAATTTATTTATAAGATTGAAGATACAATACAGATAAGAATATTGAGATATAATGTAATAACACATAGACGTAGTGACACAAGTGTTTAATACTTACAACGGGATAAACGTATTTGTGAATTTGTTATTTTAATATACGCATTATACAATCAGTACTGTTGTGAACCCCTTTCTGTATGCTATACGCAGTATGAGATATAGCAATAGTATAAGTTAGAATAGTGTGTAAACATATTAATATGTGAACAGGCAGAGTCACACGGTCTAAAGGAATTCGCTGTGTGGACAGTTTTGAGCCCGAGCGAGACCCTACCGTGTCTCGCTGTCTGTGAAATAAGTAGTGTAGAACTGGCAGACCATCGAGCAGAACCTCTGTTAATTACTTAAGTCTAATAAGTGAACTGTATTTTAAAATTCTTTTAAAATTGATTATATTAATAAAGTATTAGTGATAACTCATACACCACGTATTTCCTTATTAGCGAACAAACTCGGTTGTGGAGACGTCCATAACAGTACGATGGAATTCATAGAAAGTAAAAATGGTAAAAAAATGTTAGTTTTGGATGAATTTAAATATAATTTTGCTGCAAACCGGTGGAGATGTTACAAAAAAGATTGTTCTGCTAGTGTTTACCTCAATGAACAAAACGACGAAATCGTTAAAAGAAAAGGTAATTTTTTTAAAAAATTATTTAACAGTGAATTTCACACACAATGTATGATATTAATATCGTATTGTTAATTAATAATTATTAATAATTTACAAACACCTGATCACTTTCACGATCCATGCAAAACAATCCATAGGCAAAAAATTTCAATGGCGTGCAAAAGGAAAGCAATTGATGATATAAGTCAACGTCCAAAAAAAATTATTTTGTCTGAAGTATATTCATCTGATTCTAATGTTGATATAAACAGACAAGGTATTCCAGCCATTCGAAAATGCATTTATCGAACAAGACGTGAAAATTTACCAATAAATCCAACTTGTATAGGTGAAGTTATAGGTGACGTTATTGATTTTTTAAAACCCTTAACTTCTAAAAATGAGGAATTTTTAATGTTTAACGATATAAATTCAAATATAATTATTTTTTCTTACAAAACTAATCTAAGCTTTCTGTGTAGAAGTGAAACAATTTATGTTGATGGTACCTTTTCATACTGTCCAATTTCTTTTTTTTACAATTATTCACCTTACATGGATTTATAAATAATCACTACGTTCCACTAGTATTTTGTTTATTACCCAATAAAAAACAAGAAACTTACTTTAAAGTATTAAGTGTTATAACAACTAAATGTAATAAATATGATTTGATATTAAATCCAAAAAGTATTTATTTTAAAAAAATTTATTAGAAACTTATATACACGAAAATTCAAAATTTCCTCCAAAAACATGGGCATGCATGACAGAAAGTTTATGTCTAACAACTAACAATTGTGAATGGTTTCATTCGCACTTTAATCAACAGTTTCATAAATCGCAACCAAATATAAGTATATTTTTAAAAATTTTGGTTGTAAATGTCCAAACGGATATTATAAACCATGTATCAAAAATATAGAATATATTGAAATAATTTTACCATAGCAGGTAAATTGGCGGAAACGGGAATCGAACCTTTTTTTAAATTGGCGGAAACGGGCGATGGCGGAATCGGTCATTTTAAATTTTGGCGGAAATGGTACACGCCCCCTAATACTTATGTATTATTATAATTTATAATTACAACATTCCTATTTTAGGATGGATTGCCAGCTATAATAAAGATCAATAATGATCACAATCACAATATTAGTACTGCAGAAACTCTATCATTTTTAAAGCCTTTTAAAGAATGTAGATTACAGTTTGAAAACTATTTTAATGATGGTTTAGGTAAGATAATTATAAAATTATTCATTTTCTATTTCTTATGTTGTATTAGGCCTTAATGAATTTTTATAAAAATAAGAGATGTTAGTACGTAAGAAATAAGTTAAGAAACGAACTATAGATAATAAGTAAACGGCGAAATTCAATAAATTAAGCAATACCTAATTATTCACTCAAATAGGTAGGTTAAAATAACAATTGTGCAATTCAGTGTCAGTAAACTTTATATTGCAATTAGCATAGTAAGCAAGGTATAATAATAAGAAATGTAAATAAATTTGTTTAACAATTAATCGGGTTAAAATAACAATTACATAATAGTCATAGTGTTATAGTGTCTATGAACTGTAAATTTAATGTAATAATAGAAAAATGCAAAACAATCGATAGTAATTCGTTTGTAAGTTTAATATATAAGAGATATGAAACATAAGACAGGAAAATGGTCAGTAGTGGTAGTCGTCTGACTCGATTACCACTAGACGTCGTATGCGAATAAAGTGCTTCTTTTACGTAATTCTGGTTTTACTTTATTTTGGTATACGTTCGAGCAATCGGCGTATACGACAAAGTGGCGCCCAACTCGTGGCTCGTTAATCTACGGCTTTAATTTGTGTGTGTGTGTGTGTGTGTGCGTTTATGCTGAATACGAAATGGAATCCAACATATGGTAAGCGAGCAGCGAAGTGAGATCCTCTTTCGAAGTGAGATCCGAAATGCCAGATCTGACAACGATTTTGCTTAAAATGAAATCTACTGATGGTTTAACATATTTCATTGAAAATACCCGGATCTCATAATATCCGGAAAATAAAAAATGTGTATGTAATTTAGTATCGGTGTGTTCCATGTAGGGAGCTTCCACTATCGATACGTACATAAAAACTATTTAATATTGCACACACTATGCATGGATATTTACGCCATCTCCGAGATCTAGGTATCGGCAACGTCGCATGAATTAATCCGGATCTAATATAATCGATTCAAAACTATATTATTACAATATCGTTTAAACTAAAACATAATTTATATATTATAATTTATATCGGCTTCGTAGTTGACTCGAAAACGCACAACTGGAGCCATGCAAATGTTTAATATTTTTTAAACCACGTGCGAGTTGTCTATTTTACAATTTTTACAATTAATATTATGTACAATATTTTGGATAATTTATGATATGAAGTACATACTAACAATAATATAATACAATCTAGATTTTCATCATGACATCATACCCTCAAAAACTCAAATCGGCCGTATAATATACATTAACATTATAATACTTCCTGTTCATTTCCAATCTGACAGTTGTAGTAAGATACCCCCCCAGTCGGGCAGACCTATATAATGTTAGAATGTATTTTTAATTCAGAAAACACATGCATCTGTATACTTGAAACTACCTAAGGCTACTGTGGTTAACGGATCTCGTAACGTTCTTATTTATATTTGGTATTTTGGTGTATAGTGATTTTAAAAATAAATAAATTGCTATAATATGTGGATCTCGCAGAGTACTTTAGATACCTACCTTGTTTTTGTGAAACTTTTAATATGATAATTATTATATTTAAACAGATCTCTTAACGAATTGTAATACAATCTTTATACAAAATAATATAATTCACAAAGTTTATGCTACTGTGTATAACGGATCTTGTAACGTTCGGTGTACTGATTTTAAAAATAAATCAATTTCTATAATGTGGATCTCGCAGAGTACTTTAGATACCTTGTTTTTGTGAAACTTTTAATATAATAATTGTTATATTTAAACAGATCTCTTAACGAATTGTAATACAATCTTTATACATAATAATACACAAAGTTTATATACTACCGTGGTCAGGAGAATTCGTAACGTTGTTATTTATGTTTGGTGTATACTGTAGGTATGTATAGGTAACGTAAAAGTGGGTAACTTGATCATAGTTGACCACTTGGGGCCGTTTTCAAAAACATGGATTTCATGTATAATTTGTTTTGTGTATAGCGTGTACCTACCACTACATGCTTGTATTAAATAATTGTATATTCTATATTTTTTAATTATTGCTAACACCATCTACAAATAAGGGCCGTTCTTACAATATCCGGTAAAGTGTTGGTTAACGCTAACCGACTGATAACAAATTTTATTACCGTCAGAATTTCGCCGGTTAAGTGTCCGTAAACTTTAACCGGACATTGTAAGAATCTACAGTATCTACTGTTAACTTCGGAGCCACTGGAGCAATGTAAAAATTAGCTTCGTTATAAGTTAGTAATTTAGTATGTCGAAACAACTCGTCATGTGGGTACAATACTACGATGTGTTCTTATTATGAAATGAGATCCAACGTATTAACTAAAACGAGCAACAATATACGATATGAGATCCAATATTATTTAATAAGTATGAAAAATATAATATTAAAATAAAATAAGAATATAACATAATATTGGACGGTTCTATTAATAAATCACATTTTAAATAATTTTAAAAATAATAATATTTTCTTGGTAAGAAACAATTACCCGCAGGATTATTAAGACGTGATTGGTTGGGCGGTGGTAGTCGTATGGCCGGCCAGTGTTTGGACTTTAGACTACCGAGTACCGAGATCATTATCAATATTACGTTCACGTAAACTTAGTAATGGTAATAATTGAAATAATCAGTAATGACATGGACGTCGTTTACTATTATTATCGCCGGATCTTATAAAACGTACCTATAATAGAAGACTCGTTGAACACGTCTTGTGGTTATTAATAAATATTATATTGAATTGAAAAACATGGATCTCGTATGACACTTGTCTTCTTTTGTATAAACCAGCGTGTACCAATATATTTGACATTTGTATTAAGCAATTGTATATTCGATATGTTTAAATTATTGCAAACATCTTCCGCAGTCCATATGTATCTGCTGTCGACATTGAGGGATCCAAAATGTTTTGAGCGCAATATATTTTGTTTTCTCTCTCAGACCCACGTGCAACATTGATGCATTTAAATAGATTCACGTAAAATCGTTGTTTATGATTTTTGAGTAATCTGAGAGTAAAATTACCGATTACAAAATGTACAGAGTATAATAAAGTGTTGTCAGAGTGATTGACATATCGGTTTAATATTTAATATTTATATGACTTTGTATTCGACCATAAAAATACAAAATAAAAAGTAATATACAGTAATAATAATTGATCAATGTCCAATGATCATAGTACTCCGTAGTCCGTTCTTCGTAGGAAGACACATATACATATCACGGCCTTTGTCGACGGTACAGTTGGCCTCAGCTCGGTCCTCCATCGGAGTCCATTCACCTCTCGTAGTTAATGATGGACGATAGATAGAAAGAGTTAATTCTTTCCGACACGGTGGGACAAATAGCATACCACCTATAATCTATTTTTTTCTATTTTCACTTTTCAGTCGTCTGTTGGGTTAACTTAGGATATTTAATATGTTTCCCATTATATATAGCTAATGCATTTAAATTCTTAGAAGGCTAACATTATTAAATATAATTTAATTCATTTTTCCAAATTATTATTTTTAAATATTTAATTCTTAAAATCTAATGTTTAGTTTTCTCCTTATTGAATCGGTCGATTTGTTTGATTATTATTTCATTGAATTTCAAATTGAATATAGTTTATTTTGGTTTTGGTTTTAATTGGCTATTCTAAGTATATGGCCTAATATTTGTGTAAAAGTGAGCATCCATTATATGTCCCACCGTGCAATAACATGACTTCGTAGTACGTGGATATTCGTAGTAGACACTATAGACCTGCAAGGGCCGAGCCGGTCCGGTCCGGTCCTCAAAAAGCCCGACCCGTAGTGATATTGGACCGGGCCGGGCCTTTAAAATAAATTAAAGGGTTGGACCGGGCTTTTTTAAGTCTTGAAATTTTTTCCGGACCGGACCTGGGCTTTTTTTCGTAAACATTTTTCGGGTCGGGCTGGACTTGACTTTGAATATAAAATAAAGGGTTGGACCGGGCTTTTTTAAGGATTTTTCTTCAAAAATAATTAAAAATAATAATTATAAAACCAAATTGAATGCTGGTACAATTAGGTTCAATCATATAATAATAAATATATAATATAATGATATCTTTATTCGTAGGTATAATAATGCTATTTATATACCATAATATGTCAATACAAAATAAAACAACAACACACTACTAAAATAATATTAAGGTATCTGCGGCATTATTACTATAAGATAAAATAAAAACGGTTATTTGGAATATT
>VUJU01006296.1:0-10754 GCA_009835225.1 Aphis craccivora
ATTGAGAAACTGATAATTTGAAATATTAGGTAATCCATTGATGATGAGCTTATGCATAAGACTAATTACTAAACAATAAACCGTAAGTATAATATCCATTTTTAATAATAGGTATGTATTATAAAACAGCTGTATCACCACGTATGATTTGGGTGGAAGGATAGGCTTAATATAATATATATGTTAAAAAAAGCGTTGAATTTACACACACACATATTTATATAAATTTATCTAGATATAACTATATTATACATGAGTGGCACGAGCAACCATGATATAAAATACAACCGTGTTGCACAATCACCGCTGTTCGGATTATACACGGCATGTTAATAAGTCTTCGAACATCACACGCGGTCCATGTAGGTACCTACTCGTATATCTATCCAGGTATTATATAAGCGTGTCAATGTCTTATGAACTCTATCTACTGAAATGCATCCGGAATGGCGATTTTCACTTGTAATTAAACGATTTAATTTGTCATACCGGACATACCGCGGACAAGGCTGCTGTGCTTATATTTTTTTCTTAGAGTTTTTTTGGTAGCGATATGGTTGCGTACACAATGTATACAATACGTACCTATAATATGTACTACACATATTATAGTGTTATATATATATATATATATAATATATATATGGGTAGGTAGAGATATATAATATATTTATTATAGGAACACGCGTGAATATCCGTCTATACGAGGAAATGTTTCCAAAACGAGTTAGCGTTTTCATGTCTTCGCATTACTAGTATGTCGTAGGTATAATAATAAAAAAATATATGTAATTTTACATGAATTGGAAATAACGATATGGATACTTTTTTCATAATCAGATCAAGATCATTGACGACAAACGACGGTTATGTACAGCATCGCAGATTTTTTTGAACAGCATCGTGATACAAAGCAATTTTATTTATTTTATTAGATTAAATTAAGAATTACAATATTATTATATCAATCGTGGCTCACTTATAATAACTTATAATTTTCCAAAATCATAATATTTCAAAAACATATTATGTATATACGATATACCAATATTATTCTGATGCGTAATTTCCTGCTAGTTAAATGAAAAAATGAGTAAACATAATATAGACAATATAGGTTCTGTCGTGTCTAACCATTATTTTATTCTTGTATTGCCACAAGTACGTACCTATCTAAATAAGATAGTATAGTATTATGACTAATAACAAGGTTATATACCTTCTTAGTTCTTATATATACATAAAATGTTATCCATACATTCACGTTCCGCTATAGCATATAAAATAACTATTTGAACATATTATTATAGTTATAAATAATTATACATAAACAATGTACATTATACATATATTTATATATATAATTATTATAAATAAGAATAAAACTGAGTATTTTATTAAAATAACGTTTTGCGAAGAGAATACCTATACCTAAACATAATATGATAAACAACAATGAATAGGCATTAAACCGATTAAAATTAAACCGTAAAATCTCATGTACCACATAATAACTACTATTGTCTGCAATTCAAATTTTGTTCATTTTTATACCAATAAGATAACTCGTTTATTGAATATATATTTTGGCATATTTAAATTAAATATATATTATTCTATGGTTTAGTTTAGTTATTATAAATTGTAAATGTTAACCATTAATTTAATTATTTAAGTGGTACCTACTATTGAATTAACATCAGCTGCTTATATTCAAAACATTTTAAGCAAGTTTCCAGTATATTTAATACTATACTTTAAACGAGTATAATATTGTGTACTTGAATATATTATTATTTATTATTATACCTATTATTTATTAATTTATAGACGTGACATCACACAGTGTATAGTTTAACTATATTGTAAAATATAAAATAGTGTTGTATCACTATTGTCTATTATACCTACTTATTTATTTTTAATTCATATTACTTAAGCTTATATTTTTTGTACTTCTGACTTTCTGAACATGAGATAAGAGAATAAATTATAAAGCTTTTAATACTATTGAAAAATACACTCAATTAAATTTGAAATGCTTAACGTATGTTATTTACATTGCGTAAAACATATTACTAATCGTCTATCCCAAAGTAGGTACGTATATAATTACTTGTACTCGGAGAACAAAATATTTAATATATTCGATATATTATTTTTCTTTTCTATGTGCTATACTGCTATGACGATAAATACCTAGAAATTAAAGACATTTTAACAGAAGACTTTCAATAATTGTCCGTATTACAGGTAGAATAAATGAAGGACACCGATTTATGAAAGTGGACAAAATTTTTTTGTCTCACGGGCACCGATCATGGAGATCGATCCTCAAAATCGTTGTTCCGTCATTTCTAGAAATAATAATTTAACCAACTATCTAGGAAGGTAATCGTACTCTTCTACAATGACTGATTTCGAAACTTAAATAATAATTAAAGACGCATTCATTAACCATAGAAACTATGGCATGGATATAATGTATATCTACTAGTTTCGTAATATTTTTGAATAATTATAAAATTAATATTAATCAAACATTTTATTTTGGAATAAAAATAACTTTTATTTTTAGAATATTATCAAAATAAAATGTGATAGTTATGGTACCTAATTATTAAAAATCAAGTGGTCGTATAATATTACGAGTAAACGAATTTTTTATCAGTTTTGTTTTACAACATTTTTATATATTTAAATATTTTTGGAAACCAAAAAAATATTTTCATTTTTTACCTTACACCCGTGTAATTTTACTAATTGTTATATTTAGAATAATCAGAAATAAGTATTCCTATAAATGTGATGTTTTAAAATCCTCTAAATATGTTAGAACAGGCGTGCCTAACCCGCGGCCCGCGGTATTCTAACCGGCTCGGAACCATTTTATGAAATAATAAATTACTATGGGTAGGTATAAAATAAAAATTATAATTACAAAATATCATACAATTTTTAATTTTAAAGAAAAAATATACCTATATTAATTTTTAGAATATTTAATAGAAATAAATTACTGTGGACTTGTTTTTCTTTAATCAATCTCATTCTGTATCAATTTTGTGATTTTTATTTTGAAAATTTAATAATTAAAATGTAATTAATTATTTTTTGCAAACAAGAAATGCGAATCTGTAGTTTTGAATGACGAAAATAAACTAGCGACTAGCGTTGAAATATTCAATACCTACTTTAAACTTTAAACACACAATAAGAGTTATAAATTAGATTAGGTAGTATTATTAATATTATTATAACATTATATAATAAATTATATTATTTATTGTACCTATATTTTATCAAAATAAACTGATAAATACGGCTTGCAATATAAGTATGAATTTTGGATGTGGCCCTTAAGTTGAAAAAGGTTGGGCACACTTGCGCTAGAATAAATATTAAACCTACCTAGTCCTATATATTATGAATTGAAAATTACTTTATTTAATTATTAAATTATAAGATACCTACATGAGTAGGTAGTTGAGAAATTATTTTATTTTACAATTATTCATGGGAATAATATCGAACCGATTTAGGCACACAGTTAGTGTTTCGGAGCTATGAGCTCAGGATTTTCTTATAGCACGTAAAGGACGTGAATAAATCGATTGCCAAAATTCGACCTTCAGGCTATAAATTAGGTACGTACCTATCACATCTATTGGCACGCAACGATTATCAACACATTTTATCAAAACCTTATGTTATGGCTCAATCAATTCCATTTTTTTTTTTTTGCTGATTTCAATTAATGTACACATATTATTTTGGAATTTGAATGAAAAAATATATATTTGAAAATGTAATAAAATTAATTTAACGATCTATTCATAAATACGACATTATTTATTGACTTATACGATTGAAAGTCTTATACATGCACACTAAAAATGTAGACTAAGACCACTAAGAACATTTAATATCAGGTTTAAGTATAGATGTATATGTATTTAAAATGATTACTTGCCAAACAATTGTATTTTTACGCTATTTTAATATTATTATTGTTTTCATAAATAAAATATAAAATTTTTCGCTTAAACAACTTAACTTTTATATTTTTTTATTGCGTACATCTATACTTATATAAATATCCTATAGATCCAACAAACGTACTTTAATGTATACAATTATACGCTGTTTTAGAAAAAAAAAATGGAAATAATTTACAGTAGGTACCAAGGTACCTATTACTTAATAATATTATGTTGTTATATCTAGTTATGATCGTCGACATTGATACGATAATATTTTAATTAATGAACCATCAATATGACGATTATTGTGTTTTATTTGAATAAAAATCAATGATTTGAGTAATATAAAAAAATAATTTAAATAATAAACGCATAATTATTATTATATCGATAATTCGATAGGTAATATATTTTTTTGTTCTTGATATTGTTAGGATCAAAAATTAATAAAAACTTAAGTCACAATTTAATATTAATTTTACTTTCTGTAATAACGTACCTAGCCATTTATTACAATCAATAGATAGGTATCAGGAAATTTAAATATGCACCAATGTATAAAAACAGTAAGGAATGATTATACAAGTGATAAATTTGACACAAACTTGTTAAAACCATTAAAATTTAAATTTGGCATTGGTAATTAGGTATATTTCATAAACAAATAGTACCTAAACCTAATTAGTAATAATCAAATGTTGTTTCATCCATAACGTTTTACAGAAAGTGATTATTAGTGAATATTAATTAAACATTAAAAATGAGTATTATAATTTAAGGGCCGTGTTTTACATTACATAATTAACAATCTATAACGACTTCTTAAAAAAGTAAAATACTAATGAATGTTACAGCTGAAATCTAACTATTTATTTATTTTTAAATTTTCTTATCAATTTACCTACAATAAATTACATCGTAAGTTGCAACAAAAGTTCAGAATAGTAAATCACTGTCATACAGTAATTATTTTAATTTTCTAACTAATAAAGTATAATAACATTTAGATTATTAAAAATTATATGTTCATATATTATATGAATTAGTGAAATAAAAGTACCTACCTACTCTAAATAATAATTTTTTTATAGATTAATTGTTTTAGAAATTTTATATATATCGAACATTTTTGTTAGATAAGTATAATAAATAATTATCTTTATAATTGACTTCAGCTGAACCAATCTATGTACGATTTAATTTTCATTCACATGACGATTATTGTAGGTACTTATAAAAAGATATACTTTTAATATAGACATTAAAAGTTACAACATTTTGTTATAATTTTCACGGAATTAGTACACAAATAATAATAATAATAATAATAATAACAATACAGACCGTTGATTCCTTGCAAGTTGAGAAAAGAGCCGGTGTTGGTGACGGTGAACACAGTGAACACGTGGAACAACGACACGACATAAGCGCCGAACGTACGCATCTCGAAGTCCGGAAAAAATATACCTATAGGCACCGGAAGTGGACGTTAAACGGATGTAGATATTATAGGTACCGCAGTATAGAGTTATAATATTACGGCGTATGATTTTAAAAGCGATCACGACGACAACGACGATCAAATTCTCAATATTTATAATGTATAATGTATGTACAAATTTGTTTTTACTTCGACGCGATCGGACCTCGGTAGCTGTAATCGCACACACGTATAGTCGTACGGCTTTTGCGAGTATTCTTACGATACACAAAAGTTAAAAATGTAAGCCAAAAGTAAAACGTATCGCCCGCGTCGTGTCGCGTGGACGTGTCGCGTGCAGACTTGCCATCGGCCAGAAGTGATCTACACCATACTACGGTATAATGCGTAGTTTAGAGCGGTCAGGATATAAAACGTCGTGATTTGCCAAATACCCGTAATAATTAACGCCCGTACCTATATGACGATATCGATAATAATACAAGAATAATAATAATATTATCTACCACTACCGCTCTGCTCTGGCCGCTATACCGTACCACTACCACGTTCCTGTACAATCCAATATAGGTACCTACACCGCCACCGAGAAACCACCCGACCATTTATAATTCGGCATATCACACAAATCGTTGTCGCTCCGGGCGTGAAATCGAGTTCGCACACACTCGCACATTGTCTTGAGATGAAAAAAAAAAATTGTCCGATGACAAAAAAATCGTTCGAACGCGTGCCACCGCCGCCGCCGAGGACAGACAGACCGGCGACAAAATCTCGCGCGTTTTTACTCGAAACGTGTTGAACCTACCTAAAGACGCGGCGGGTACCTAATCGAAGAAAGTCTTACCGGTAGGTAGGTACCTATAGGTTTCGATGACGGCGGCCAGTAATCAGTTACACGTGTGTCAAGTAATTACATAAATAGAATACATCGTTGCGTATTATTCGTCTGTACATTTCCATTGTCACTTATTTCATCGAAAGTACCTATCATAATATAAGTAACGTTTAAATAATTCAATCATGATTCCGCGTGATTCCATGAATATTTTACTGGTTTGATTCGATTATAATTGGAACTTATAATAAATATTTATATAGTAGATACCTATAATTGACAATTATAATTTTTATTATTTATTTATTTAGACAATTTCATGAAATATCTACGTAGGTAAATACCTGTTATTGTTGCTATAATAAATTGTACCAACCCATAATACTTATTATCCGGATAAAATCGAGAGTATTTTTAAGAAAATTCCATATCCATTTTTTTAATGTATATTTAGTATTTGTTTTTTATAACTCAAGTAAAAATAAAAAATTAATAAAAATATTGATTGTACTTATATATTTGTGTAACTTATATTTTTCCTCGAAAAAAAGCTATCTATAATATAGAACAGGAAATCACTGTTCTTCCGTCTTCATAAAAATGTTTTTTAAATAAACAATGGTCAATATTAAAAAAATAATTAATTAAAGAAGTAAATTTTACTTTGAATATAAAGTTATATTTAAGTAAAAAAATATACATTATAATTTAATATAATAGGTACAAATTTAGGTGGATATAATATTATAAGTATAAAATAATATGTTATAATTTGTTATATATTTTAATTTATGATTGAGTAGGTACTTATATAATTTACAATTAGTTTATTTTAAACTATACATTAGATTATTTTAATATTTAAGAAAATACAACTTGAATCTGTTATATGAATTTTCAACATTTGTTTTTTAGATTAATATAATATGTTATTTTTAAACGCTTCTTATAATTCAATGTTACTTATTTTTGAGTGCTATTTACTACAATATTATTGATGAACATATTTGTTTTTATTAACTTTATTTTAATTGTTACAATAAATATTACGAGTCTTAGTATTTAATACATAAAAACAAAATTATGTTAAGTACCATCAACTAAATATTTATATATATATATGTATATATTTTTTTTTCAGACAAAAAAATACCTAAATAAAAAAATTATAGAATACTTAAGAATCTAACCTGTGCGGCTGTGCTTGTATCGTGATGAGATATGATTTAAGTTATAATATAGGTACCTACTATAAGAATTCACATTGAAAAATATACGATCGTTTTTAAAAATATATCAACTACCAAAAACTATAAAGTCCGCAATACAAACACGAAATCACATACGCAGTGTAGCTATAGATAATAGCTATAGCTGGTTAGATATTGCAATGTTTGAATTGGATATTACTGTACGGAAAACCTATGCTAATGCGCACAACGTCTAGCTATTTAATGGTAGATTGAACGTTTTGCAACGTTTTAGTTCTGGTGAAAAAAAAAAAGTATATATAGAAGGACGAAATATCGCGTACCTATATAGGTACGAGGACTCGGTAGAAGGTGAAGGTCTCCGGAAAAGTGAAATCTTTATAGTAAAAATATTTATATTATATAGATATTATGTAGATATTATATTCGAATACGAATAGTTATGTTGCGCTGTTAAGTGTTAGGTATATTTACAATATTTACATCATTAGGTATTTATTTGTATGTTATAGGAACATAACTACTTGTAAGAAATTACAAAACAATATGATCATTTTAAACAATAGTTATTTATTATTACTTAATATAGATTTATATTAGTAATGTATAGGTAGGTAGCCATTACGCACATAACACATTCAATTTAAAAACACAGAATACTCAGTACTCAAAAATATGATATTCTTTGGATTATTATATTTTAATTATTAATTAGTTAAATATTAGCTTAGTAATCTTCAATTTAATAATAATCAAATTTTTTTTTATCCTTAAACTAATACGAATTCCCTTAGATACCTACGTTTTAATTTTACAATTAAAATAGACTTAAATATTTAAAGAAAAAAATTATAAAATAGTTTGTTAAATATCATTATTCATCATAAATGTTTGCTAACAAAAATAATGATTAGTACAAAATATCAAAATAAATAGTAAAAAAAGATAAATATAGGTTAGGTTTTGTTTCGTTTTAAATATAATGTTACATTTTGTTGGAGCGTGCAGCAAATATATATAGGTACGATAGGTACAAGCAAATATTCGTATACAAAATAAGTAGGTAGATAAATTTATTACAAATAAAATATAAGCTAGTACCTATTTGGTGAAACAAATACTGCATTTTTTTTTTTTTTTTGTGGAAACAGAAATGTTATAAGCAGTTTTCTTTTACATTTATAGGAAAACTGAATATACATTTTTTAAATACAAAGGTGTTAGAATTTTACGATTATTATTATATAAATATGTATGTAAAAAAAAAAAAAGAAAACATTCAAATTATTAATTATAAAAATTATGCTACAAATAGTTTGTGCACATTTTAATATTTCCTATTTATACTTGAAAATATTTACTCACAGAATAATATTTTAAAAGAAAGCACTCAATTTTACACAATATATTATATAATGTATCACTCATTTATGCAATATTATGTACTTATATAGGTATTAATGTAATATTCCTATTATCTAAAATTATTTATTTAGCTGTAGGTATGCATACAGCATACATAGTATTACTATTAAAAACCCCACTCGTGTGTATTTACAAAGGTGCAATATTTAAACAATGTATATAATAACCCATGCGATTTGAATTAAATGTTAATCATAATCATAAATGATAACGGCCCCGCTGACCAAAATTGAAGAACTCGAGTTTTTGCACAAAATACGGTTTCAAAAACAATATTCAAGCCTTGTAAAGTGGTCCGATTTCATTATTTATTTTGTTAAGAGGATAATTTTACTAGAGGGAAAATTTAACTTCGATTCTTAGTTACTTTGCTTGTCCCAAAAATAACAAAGAAAACAAAAACTTATGAAAATTGGTTATATTCAAGATCTTATTGTTTAATGATTTAAAAATTTAGTTTTGAAAATTGAAGTTCAGTACCCCTATAACAAGTTTTTTCTTTAATAAGGAACGAGTTTTTAATATAAGACATATTATTGAGCAAAAATGAGTCATTTACAGAACTCTTATACAAGTCTTAACAATTAATAAGATTATGTAATTATATTAAAAGTGCACAATTTAAGACTGTCCATACTAACATTATTATGTAAACTTGGTATGAATTTGACTTTTACCTCCTTCATTATATTGATGACGACTATACCACATTTGTTGAAATGCTCCAGTTGATGCTATTATTGAACCACCAATCCAGGCACCAAAGCGCCTTTCAGAAGATCCATTAGGTGAAATAATTTTCAATCTCATATTGGCATGCACACGTGCTGTAAGATCTCGATTTAATCTCTCTGGAAAACCCTTTTAATACATAGATAATAGATATATATATATAATATATATTAATAAAAAATTGTAATTAAAAATGTAGTTAAAATATATTACTTGTATCAATGAATTTCCACCAGTAATAACAATGTTGTTATACAAGGTAGGTCTTACATCCACATCACACATCCCTGCGCTTGTGACAACAATATGGCTTATGCTCAACATAGAACCACCCATATTAGGGCTAGGATCAAATAACTGTTCAGGTATTTTGAATCTTTCACTACCAAATTCCTTGAAAACATAACATCATTTGTATCAGTGTAGGTATATTTATATATTTTTAATTATTACTAAATATTATATTGGTACATTAATTTTTTGATTGAAGGATATTTTAGATTCTGAACGAAATGTTCAAATTTACAATAATGTGTTTTTATTTGTGTATGTGTGTTGTAACTTAAAAATTTATCACTATAAATACTTGGAATTTTCACCAAATTATTATATTAGCGTTACCTATTTACGGTTAAATTTTCAAAATATTTTAACTTCTTTTGTACTTTTAATAGAAAACTGAAATTTTCGATTTTTCTAAGTATTTTTTTCTCTTTGAAAATGTAATACAATGTTTCTTATAAGTTGCTCTAATCATAGTTAAAAAAAAAAGCGGGCAAGTGGGTATCGCTCTGCTGTACATTAAGTGCCGTGTGGATCACTATTATACATATAATAGTATATATAATATAAATAGGAGGATTAAATTTAAATCCAATGATAATTATCATTGTATACGAAAAACGATTATGAACGAAGATGATTTGTCAGCTTAGGATACAATTTTCAGTGGTTGGTGAAAAAGGTAATTTATGTTTTATTGGTCTGAATACATCAAAATTTAAGTTTTTTTATAATTATTATAAGCTAAACATAAATATGGAAAGTCTCGTATTGAATTTTCAACTCTTAGCTATTTATACAAAAAAATTTTAAGAATTATAACTATAAAATAATTTGCAAAT
>VUJU01006297.1:0-10753 GCA_009835225.1 Aphis craccivora
TTATAGACAATAATATACGTGTCAGTTTATTAACATCTTAAGGCTATAAAATAGTTAAAACATTAAAGTATTATACAAATAAAATATACCTACTACATACTATAAGAGAAAAACCAGAGAAGTCTGCTGTATAAAAGATGTCGATGTATTTTTGGTTATTGAATAAGTCACTGTTATGAACGCTTTAAATTCGAATTCAATACCTAATAAATCATTTTGTACGAAAAACTATTATGAAAAGAGGTGGGTATGTCAACCAATATCTATTTCTAATAATATTTTTATAATTTATTTATACATCTATTAGTAGTAATATACTAATACTGTATACAGTAGGTTTAAATAAAAGTTGTTTAATATTAATAAATATAACTATAATAATTTATTCATTCATCACTTCATTATTAGAAATTAAAATGTGTGAGTTCGTTTTAAAATACTCCCTTTATAATAATGGTATACTAGAGAGAATATTTTTAATGATAAAAATGTTGAACTCGCTAGCCTAATCTTTTTTAGACAGTAATAATCAACTATTAACACAAAAATAAACATTTTAAGTGTTCATAAACGTATCTGTGTAAAATTTAAATTAATATTTTATCTTATTTATTTAACTTGCATATTTGAATTTATTACGTTGTAACTAAAACGTGTTTAAAATAAATGACTAAGTATTTTAATAGAATTAGCATTAAAAGAGAGTACGTTAAAATAAAAAAAATACATTCATTTTTATTTTTTAACGATTGTAGGTACTAGGTAGTACAACTGATGTACTGTGATTACCACGTGTATCAATTTATCTTTTCCAAAAATGACGGCTCAAAATATTTACAGTTGAATACAGATAACTATAATGTGAGAAAAAAATCTTTTATATCCGTTTGTATCGCTAGTAAACATTTATGAGAAAAATGTTGTAAAAATGTAAAATAATTATATTGTGCGTATAGGCCTTAGTCGGATGACAATATCATTAGAGAAGATCAATTATTTTCGAATTTGTTTATTTGCGCTTCTCCTCAACACTGACTTTACCATCACCGCTACCCACTCTGTTTAATATCTCGTTAAGAAGTGTCCGAAAACAGCCACCGTGGCCTGTAACTGTGATTTATGCGCTAAACTCTGACTACACGTTTAGTCGTTTAAAATAACACATCGCCCGTGTTAAATGTGCGTAATGATGACACGTACAAGTCGTGGGATGATAATACTATATACCATCATATAATATAATATTATTATACGAACTTTAATAATTCTACGGTAAAAATATTATATATAATTATACATAAATGTGTATTTTGCAAACGAAATTTTCTTAATCGGCATATGCGATCAGATATTCCGTCGTTGACACTTTTTAAAACTATATACGTAATTTTCTTCTCCTTGAATATTCAGAGATAGTAATAAAAGTAAGTATATCATTTTTATAAAAACTAGGTATATAATAGAATATCCTATTACAATGCTATAACATTATTATAATACCTGGAATATATAGGAAGTTAAAAATACGCGAGAGATGCTAGTACAGTAGAGAATTTTATAATATTGAGTAGTTCATGCGTTGGCTATAAAACGATAACTTTATTAACGTTAAACTGAGATGAATAGAAAATAAAATAACAGCAATGTACGCAAAATGTTCGAGTTACAAAAATGCTGACCAGACTGAAGACGCATAATGTATTATATAAGGCACCAGGTGGACTAACCTACTTCAAGGATATACTATGTATACAACTATACAACAAAAATATAATCATTTCACGTTATATTATACATCGATAAAGGCAAATTAAATACAGTTTAAGATACCTATATTATAGATAACATAAAATACATAAACCAATAAATTCGTATACAACAGATAAATATTAATAACCCCTTTATTCTTCTATAAATTTATATTTTATGTGTCGATAGAATAAAAATGTTTTAAAAAATAAAGAAGTCTTTTTGGTTGTTCGTAACATGTAAAATTGATAAGTACGTTTATAATGGTAATCGGTCAAAATATCCAAATGTATCCGTTTTTCCGAAAATAAGTACATTACAGTTTACTTAATACTTTCTAAATTCTGGTGTATTCAGGCCATTAAAACATAAACCCCCTTTCTCACCAACCATTCGAAATGATATCCTATGACAAATCATCTTCGTTCAGAATCGTTTTTTGTATACAATATATTATAATATAATATCTATCATTGGATTCAAATTTAACACTCCTATAATATATAATAATGATCCGTACGGCACCTAAAGTACAGCAAAGCGGTACCCACGTACTAGCTTTTTTTTATTATTATTATTTAAATTATTAATTAAAAACAAATTATTTTATATTAATTGACTATTTGACTAATATGTGTGCAGTATAATTTGTGATATTATTACTATTATTGTATTAGGTATATTTGTATAAATAAATAATTTGATATTTGAGCTAATTTTATTAGATAGTAAACTATAATGTACTTATTTTCGGAAAAACAGATAAATTTGGATATTTTGTGCTAGATTCCTTTATAATATTAAACAAAATATTACGTATATGCTATACTCAAAAGTCGTTAGTATTTATGTCTTAATTCAAAGGAAGTGTCACCTATATGCCATATGCATGGCATACACATATGCCATAAATGGACATCATTACACTACATTTTATGAAAATTACATATACTTTGAAACTAAATTAATTAGTTTACGAAAAATGCTAAAAATAATAGTTCTAAGATTCAGCGAACGTTGTAAATAAAATAATTATGATTTTAATATTGTCTAAACAGAAAACAAATAACTGAAATAACTAATAACTAATAACTAATTTCACACAACGTTAAATGCAAAAATAATTTTCTTGAATTCAATAGAACGTTTTGTTTTGTATACGTGATCCAAATTCATACTACCTCATTTTGTTAAAAAGTTATTTTATGTGTAATATTCTTATTCCATAGAGCCTTATATATAGTATCACGCAGTCAATAACACGCTTTCATCACTGATATATAATTTTTTATAAAAAAAATTTAAATCAATAATAATATCGTTTAAATTCTACACATGTATTCGAAAAATTTACACGGGAAAAGATTCACGCGTCTTTATTGAACTACTAAAACGTGGAATTTAAATTAACGCGAATTCACACAAGTATGTCCGGCATCACCTATAACGACTATAACATTATATATCACCTTGATCAAAAACCAAGCTCAGTGCTTTACGTATAATAACTATTACTGCTGTCGATTATAATGTAATCGGACAATAAAATCATGAGTACAATAGAAGATTTATGAACTCAACGACCCATCAAAACAGTACTTACAAAAAAACTATAATACTTACCCGAAACATTAATAACCTCTATTTGAATAGGTATATGCATGATATAACTAGGTAGTCTATATATTCTATAAATTATAATACACAAACTAGGCAACTCCTTCAAAAACATAATATTCCTATCGAATTTAATTAGGGTTAGGCAAACAATTCAATGATATATCCGATGATTAATGTTTATAATAATTGTATCTACACTGCAATACATTATAGAATATAGATTATAAAATCCAATAGATATATACATTATATAAATTTTTCAATATGTATATTGTATATTATACCTATTATATAAAATATTAAAAAAAACATGAATTTTATGATAATAAATTAGTATTTATTAACTTCAGTTTTTTTTTTTCATAATATATATTATTTATTTAAATTCAAATTTAATAATTTTTAATCATAATTGTAAATAATTAACTTGAATCACAGAAATTTTGCTCTTCACCAATTAAGATTAACCTTCTACCAAACATATAGGCATTAGGCAAACTGTACCTACTTTAATATATATTTCACAAAATTTCATGAATCTTTGTTTTACAGATTAAGCGCATTCAGACCAATTTTATAAACTAATCCTATCAGGCCTCTAAAAACGAATTGTCACCAAGGACCAAACTCATGAAACACTCCGTGAAATTTGACTCAATGATGCCATCAATACACATTCCCTATAATACTATTTTATAAATATTTTTTATTACATTTACTTCTGTGGTATCAGGTACTTAACTAGTATCTTATTATATACCAAAAATGTATTTTTGTACTCGTATGTATGTATAAAAAAAATAATGTAGTATAATTTATTGTAAAATTGTCGTCAAGTTAGACGACAATAATACGTCTCACGTATATTATGATCTCACGTATATACCAACTTATTAAGCAATCGATATTTTCGGATGCCAATATTATAACATAGATCAGGTTTCAATATGTATCTAATTACTGATAGCTTGAATTCTTCTTCTATGGGTTGATGACCATGAACTTGTATTTTTATTCACTCCAATATAGGGTAAACCGTAAAATTAAATATAGTTAATCATTTTTGTTTTGTAAAAATAATATACATACAATTAATTTTACTTTAAAAACATTGGTTTTTATACCTATATGCTATTTTTGATAGAAATTTCTACGTCACTTCCTGTATTTTTATACATGAAATAAAATATAATAACACCATTATCCAATTAAGTGACATACATATTAAAAAGAATACGTTAATAAATATTAATATTCAAATCAAGTTTAATTGATCAACATTTTATACTTAGAGGTGAAATTCAAGCATTTAATTAATATTCTATAATGGTGCATATACAATCATTATGTTCATCACGACATTAGCGTATAAACACTCAACAACTCATTTTAAATTTGAAATAATAATTTTTTTTTTTTGCTAAACATTGAAGTAAAAAAAAAATGAGTGAAGATAGAATATTAGGCTCATTGATCAATTGGCCTATTTGGAATAAATATAGCATAATATATATTACATGGATGGATAGATGTTATATCTGCAACGTCAGATACCTTTAAAAAAAAAAATTGGAAAAACAATTGCACTAAAAGTGACTGGCATAATATTTTAAATTATGTAGGTTAAAATATACTTTCTAGATTAAAAAATAAAATAAAACATTTTGACAATACTTGTTCAATCAATAGTAACTATACAAGCGTATGTTTATGTTAAGTAGCTAAAAAGAAATTTGGCTTTATTTTACATTTATATTTTCGATAATATCAGATCCAGAGACAAACGGCATGTTTAAATATATATAATAATAAAAATAAAAAAAAACCTGTCCAATATACTATATTATACCTATTTTATTGCTGTCGTGTGCTGCACCACTTTCTACATAAGATTTTCAAATTTTATTATTCAACATCAATTGCCCCTTGACCGCCCGACGACATGTAATAATTCTTTTATGCAAATAAAAATTATATATTATATGTTGTATGTATGTATGTATATCCGGAACAGGTGTCTAAGAAATTATAGCTACCGAATAACATTTAGCGTGTGTACCTACGTATAACCATTGATTATAAATACTAGTATTTTAATCAATGATAAAGCATATTATACTGCAGTATAGACATTAAACTCATAAATAAAAATTAATTTCACAAATATAGTTTAGTACCCAACGGCCACCGATTTAATGAAATAAAATCAGATAAAAATTAATTATTGGTTTAATATATAATATAATAATAATAATATGTATGTAATCGGTGTAATCTTAGTGTGGATGAGTTACTTTTAAAAGTAGATAAGAATATATTTGCAATTCACAGCGTATTCTCTTTTATCCGACTTTAGAACTCTTATAGCAAACTAAATTTAAAATGAAGCTCTAAATTATTGGTTAATACTCGGTTATAATTTATTTGTTTTGCTTGAGTAAGATCAACTTAAAATTTTAATCCTAAAATTTAAAATATATTTACCATAAAAAGCAGAAGTACTGCAAACTTCATAATTATTTCCTCGATGTAGATAATACGAAAAAATAAAAACGATTTTGCACAATTAAAGATCTATTATTTATGGTGAAAATTTGATTTATTATAAATATTATAATCTTATCTTTAATCTATAATAACTGAAACCTTAATTTTCGGTTTTTCTGTTTTGAATCATTTTTATATATAATTTTCTAATTACGCAACAACTAACAATCGTACAATATATTACATTATTAAAGTTACATTAAATTAGTATCTAACATTTTTTAAGGTTTTCTTAAATTTTCTCTTATCAAATTAAATATAACTTTGTGCGAAACATAATATCCTTAAATAAAAGGCGTACCTTACTTGTTATAATGACATTCCGAGACAACAGCGGCGTCTATAATCAGTATATTTATCTATCTTGAGGTACAACACAGTATTTGTATATATTCAGGGAGTATCAGTTTTATGAAACCAAAGAAAACGATCGACATTTAAAAAGATGTGTAGAATCGCCAAATACAAAAACGATAACGATTTTAACGAGCATCATGAACAATGTTTAAACTACAAGTAAAATGCATTAGAGGGTTATTTATACATTTTATATATACTATACACAATGATTCACAAAGTATGTTCAACCTCTTTTTTCTTTAATACCTATATAATGTAGTTTTTCAAAATATGATTTTTTGAATTTTTAAATAATATAGGTAATTAAAAACCATAAATTCAAAATGTATAAGTTATTATTTACACTACTATAAGAAGCGTCTAATGGAAATACAATTTTCAGTTTTTTAAAATGAAACTTCCCTTTTACAGAAAATTATTTACCAGATAATTAATAGGTTATGTTGTATCGAAATCAAATGTTGAACGAGTGTTTATGTATTATTTAGCTATTTGTGTATTAAAAATAATGGTTCGTGATAATAGAGGCTTTAGAGATTTGAAAAATTTAGTGATTGATATTAATCAATCAACATTTATAATTTGTGAAAATGGTTCAAGTATCTGTAATAAATACTAGATCTAATTTTACATGTAGTTTTACAAATTAGGTTAAGTATGAATTATCCTGTACACCTACATAATACATTGTATACATAGAGTTTATATATTATTATAGATTCCAAATTATAACCGAGGTTATAAAGTTATAAAATTATAAACAATACGAATCACATCATATAAGATCTATTTTGCACAAAAATTAAATGTACTACACATTTTATAAGTACTTGCATTGGGTAAGTTTTACAGATAAAATCAATGGAATCCTTATATATCATAATTATATTGTTCAACAGATCTTTGGAAACTTCTATACAACGATGACATTATAATAATATAATGGTTAAGCTAGATATTTTACTAAGGATTGCCCATACTTTACACTAAAACGATAGTTTATTTTCTCTAATATTTTATTAAGTTGTCCATAACATTATAACTTGCCGGGCGACATACGTTATAAACAATTTTCAACAATAAACTATCACGAATACGCAAGCCTACAAGTAAAAATGTATAAGTTTAGATAATGAAATTAAAGAAGAGCGTATAATTAGAATGAATTAATATTCCTAATTTATTATTTTTACTATATATTAAAAACAAATTCATGATTCAAGATTCAAATTGACTTTTTAATAAAATTTTAGAACCTCTTATGCGTTTTAATTCATTAAAAAAAAATAAATTAAATTGCTGTATCGTATTTATCATACAGACCTAATTTTTATTTTTGCAAAAATGTCCGTAGGTACTTTGATACACATAGCAATATTATTGGTCATTTTAGAAATATATGAAAGACATACCTTGAAAACTTTAGTGTGCCAATATTCTTCATGAACTATTATGTATTAGTATTACACACCACCATTATAGTATTACGAACTGTGGCCATTAACTGAAGTATAAATATAACCATACATTGGTGCCTTTAATCCATTGTAAAGAAACAACGGCAGAATAATACACTACGATATGAGAATAAAAAGTACCATCGAGATGAAATTTAAAAACAACAGAATTATAAAAGTTCCGTACGATATAATCAATAGTAAAGTATCAACAAAACATTATGTTCAGACAGCGCAACAGAAAAGACGAGGTGCGATATTACTTATTGTATCGCGACGACAACGCGACCGCGATGGGCGATACGAGTATGACGATAGCTCGCTGACTGATGATGAGCTCCTCGACACGCACACACGGTTTCGCCTTTGCCTCCGCCGCCGTAAACCACTTCCACGAGCACACTCTATATATAATATAACATAATAATAATATACAGCCGCCTACACCGGCGCGACTCGGTGCACCGTCGCTGCTGCTGATGACAACGACGACAGTGGTCATTAACGCTCAACGATTTATAATACATACATTTGTGTATGAGTCGAGAGTAGTCTGAAAAATGACTAAGTTCCGGGGCGAAGGATGGCGGCGTCATATCTATTGCTAACATTCAATTTACAAAAAATTATATAATAACATTTTATTTTTGTTTGTAAAGGGATTGATAATAATATATGTATTTTTAAATTTATACCACGGTTTCCAAGTCCTCAACTGTTAAAGTACGAATGGAGTCGGTGCTACCTCCGATAATAATTAAAGCTTATAGCAAAAATGAACTCAAATTTCTAAAGAAAAATGTCTAAATTTTAAGTATCAATATAACAATTAACAATCCTAATAACCTTGACATGAAAAATAAATTGTGTAATATTATACTCATTAATTATACTTAATTGTTATTATTCTGTAAGTCATCAAGTTTGAGGTAATTTTTATAATTAAACATTTAGATGATTAGTTACTACTAACTAGGTAAATTTCAATTGTTTAACTATACTTTGCTAGAATAAATATATATTGTATAAAAATATCTATAAATTCCACTAGGTACATCGTCTAACAGTTACATGCATTTATTGAAATTTCCTTTAATGTACTAACCACAAATATTTTAGTGTATTATGTATATTTAAATGTCTTGAAAAAAAAAATTGTATTATAAATTATCTAAGTTCCTATTATATTGTAGATATTTTTCGGACAATAAAATTGCCAGCCACCGATAAAATAAATACTTGCAAAACCGGAATCGAACAATTAACACGTTAAAAAGGGCAGTTAGAAAATAGGGAGGAGGATGAATCAAATCTTATATGCTGGGAATAGATTTTAGAGCGACCAAATAGACTGAAAAACGACATCATCTGGGGTGACATATGATATTATGCAGACACGTATACGGAATTTGTAAAAACAAAACACACTGACTATTATGGTTGACAATTTTAATTTTTAATCGGTTCGAACAACTGCTCTATAAGTCTGAGATGCCATCCGATCATTCCGATCATAAAAAATAGATACCTATATGGCTAAATTTGTGAAAAATTTACAAAAAAATGTGAATATTTTTAATAACGTGTTAGATTTATTATACAATAATATAGTAGTATGAAATTACGATTTTTCTCTTATTTTCCTATGTTTTTGATATTAAGCAATATATTTTCTAGTTTTTGTTCACATCCTTTACAATTACAGTTAATAAGATTTTATATAGTTAGTTTAGACAAATAATATGAACATAGATGTTTTAATATATAATTTATTTTCTTACAATTTCAATATGTATTATATTAATATAATTATATCTATATCCCTGTAAACTTAAATAATACATTATAATAATTTCTAATTTCGATGTTGAGTATTACATTTCAATAAGATATTAGTTAAAGAAACATTAGTTATATATGGACAACAGAAATAAGTATGCCTATATTAAATAGTTAAAATTATTTATATTAATGTACCTTCGAGTATATTAAACATGAATATAATAAAAACATTTAAGTTTAATGTTTCATTCGTAAAACCTATAGGTACTGATTAATATTTAAAGAATAATATTTTATTTTTTATGTTTAGATAAATTAAATATTTTAAATGATAATAAAATGTATATGAAATACAAATACAAATACAAATTAAAAAAACTAATAAGACAAACTATATGCTAATAGTCTATGAGTAAAAAACATATTAGATTACTATATTTGATAAAAAGTGGTTTATAGCAAAACATCTTATATTATAAAATTAGTTAAATATGATAATAGAAAATGTATACTTAATTATTAGAGCAATTTTTCATTTATCATAACTGATAAGAA
Source organism: Aphis craccivora (assembly GCA_009835225.1). Classification (NCBI taxonomy): domain Eukaryota; kingdom Metazoa; phylum Arthropoda; class Insecta; order Hemiptera; family Aphididae; genus Aphis; species Aphis craccivora. Next base: position 10,071 of record VUJU01006297.1, read on the forward strand.
TAAATACCTTTTGTGATACAAAATTAGGTTAATTACTAAGATAAAAATACAGTAATAATATAGAATTATATATTTATATTTTTTACCGGGTTTTTTTCACGCAATTTTAAAACCATATTTAAAAACATAGGTAACTTTTCCAATACACTGTATACAGAATAACTTCAGTAAATCAGTATCATAATCAAATAATGTACAGCATGTAAGACTTAACCAAAAAGCAATATATACTTCTATACAAATACAGAGAGCACCAAGGTATGTCTAGCCCCTAGTTACCCCTAGATCGCAGCCGGTGAGTTGATTCCCGAGACCTGTTTTATGTATTAGTTGATTCCCGGGTCATTATTAGGTATGTACGAGTTGATTCCCGGGTCATTAAGAGGTAGGTATGAGTTGATTCCCTATTGTTGTACATAATTTATTAATAGATTGCACGAGATTGCAAAGAGTTTACGACCGTAAACAGTTCGACCGTCACACACAACTCGCTCTTATGTCTACAACGTGTTACAAATTTTTACCAAATTATTGATTTTTTTTAAATTTTTTTTAACAAATTACTAATTTTTGTATTTTTTTTTATCTAATTACTGAATGTTTTTAATAATTTTTTTAATAAATAATAAATAATATTTATATTATTTTTTTTATTATAATATAATATAATATAATACAAAAAA
>VUJU01006299.1:0-10751 GCA_009835225.1 Aphis craccivora
TCTTGTATAGTTAAAATATACGAGTTACCTGAACTTGTTACGGGTAATGGTCCTACTATGTCTAAACATATTTTGTGAAACGTAGTAGTTACGGTAGAGGTAATTAATATAGGTTGTTTTGTTTTTTTACCCGATTTGTTTCCCTGACAGATAATGCATTTTTTAATATAATTTTTTACATATTGTTTTAAATTTCTCCATTCATATTTCATTTTTAATCTTTTTATTGTACGAGAGGTACCTTGGTGCCCCCCTACTAATGTGTCATGATACTCTTTAATTATTTGAGTTTTTTCGTCTTCCGTAAAACATTGTTCTTTATAAATCGTTACTTCTATATCAGTGCCTGTTTTTAAAAACAAAACGGAACATTGCACGTATGCGCTCGAAACAGGTCAATGTCGTTAACCCTTCTAATCTAATGATAGAAAATCGTTTAATTTGTTCACTGAAAATTTTAACACAAAAAATTTAATTTCAGTTTTCGCGTTATAATATTGTTCTGCGTTCATCTCTGTATAATGATTATTTTTTAAATTGTAAAATATTATTAATTTGTTTAATTGTTTAACAACGAAAAAATTACTTTTATTAAACGCTATTTGACCTAGTAAATTATTATTGTTAATAATCTCTCTTATCGCCAGATGCGTTATTATTTTATCGCTTGTTATAGGTAAAATTACGTTTTCATCGGGTTTCGCGTGTTTAATACTGCCTTCGATTTCTTTTATTATAAAATTAAATATCGGTTTATATTCCGTGTTTTTAAATTCATCGAAATCACTAATTGGCTCATTACTTGTAACTATATGTATACGTGATAAACAATCCGCGTTTGCATGCTGTGGCCCCGCTCTATAAACAATTTCGTAATCGTACTCTTCGAGTTGTAATCGCCAACGCATTAATTGAGACGAAACATCTTTTATATTAAATAAATATGTCAACGGTCGATGGTCAGTAATTATTTTAAATTTTTTTCCGTATAGGTACTGCCTAAAATATTTAACTACCTACACTATCGCTAACAGTGGAATAAGCTGTTTTATGCGTGTCGCCACTTTTGAAAGTCTTAAGTAAGGATGATAAGTAAGGAGCGGATGTTTATGCTTTAAAAAATTTAAAAACATGTTTAGAATTTATAAAAAAATATGCATCAATAACATTTTTTATTTATTAAAAATTAAAAATAATAAATTTTTAATAATTTAAAAATTTAATTAAATTTATTATTATTAAAATTGAAAAAGGGTGGGCAAGTGGGTCGCTCTGCTGAATAGAAGAGAGAGAGAGTAGATCACTATAATTATGGGTGTGTTATATTTGAATGCAATGACTGGTAACATTGTATACGAAAAGCAATTCTGAAAGAAATGATTTGTCAGTCTAAGATATATTAAATAATTACCTATATTTAAATTATAATACACGAACTAACATGGTTATTTTACGCGATTTCGTAAAGAATTAAATTTTATACATTCATAAAACGTTTTTTAAATTGACAGTAAAATTTTTAGTTTTTTGAAGCAAAAGTTATAGAGAACCTTGTATTGGATTTTTTAACCTTAAGTATAAATCACAAAAATGTTATGAATTTTCAACTTCAAAATTACTAACAAATTTTCGCGATTTTGACATATTTCATAAACATTTAAACTTTAAATACGTATAAACAAAAATTGTGACTAACGATTTTTTATTTTTTTTTATTAAAATAAGTAGGTACATATTATATAATAAACCTTGAAATAAATTTAAATAAAAAAAAAATATCGTTTTTCTATTTTCGGTTATTCTAACGTTTTAAAATTTTAATATTTAACTTTTTCGTTCGTTCAAACGTTATTTGAATTTATCCGTTAAACGTTATTTAAATTTTTTATTATTTTTTTTTTTTTATAACTTATAAATACATTATAATTTGCTTCTATAAATTATTTTTAAATTGTGGTATAATTAATCGCAACATTATGTAAGAGCTAAAAATTTGTTGGCCAGGTTATTAGATTAATTCCAAAAAAAATTCGAATAACGTTATTAAATTGTTAATGTTTCAATACATTTTTTGTTAATTGTATTTGATTTGCTTCCGTTATAAGTTATAACGTTAAAATCTATAACTTTATAAAATAAAAACCTATCTTAGTAACTCACAATCTCAGAACTATTAGCATTATCACTTTATTGATTTAAAAAAAAATTATTGACCAGTGTTCAAAAACAAAATTATTTCTATGACGACGTAGGTAATTGAAGACATTAACAAAAATAACCAAAAATAATTGATTTATTATTTAAATAAAATTATAATTTATATTTCAATAATTTTTAAAACTTAAAAAATAAAATAAAAGTAAGGTTCCTTTAGTTAAGAACATCTGTAGATTTTTTTTTACATGTTTATGTCTTATGGCTTATAACCATTCTATATATTTTCCGACACGGAGAGCGTTACCATGACGTAATATTAATGTATCACCTGTAGGTTTATTACGATGTGTATTTTTATCACAATTGTATTATGTACCTACCTAGTAAGTAGTAACTACAAAAATGTTATAAATAGCGTGAACGCCGAAATTCAAAAATCAATAACGACTATAATTAATATTCATAATATAATTATAGTACGGGACACGAAAACGTGCGGATGACCGCAGCGCTCCGTGTGTCGATTTTTCTAAAAACCAGTGGGTCTCAATATTTGATCTCCATTACAAGTGCATGCCACTGGCGCGACAGGTACTATACATTTTTAAACAGTTTTGACACTACCAACGAGGAATGGCCACTGGGCGTGCGGCGGTCATCCGCACGTTTTCGTGTCCCGTACACGAAAACGCTGGTATACTGGTTTTTAATACTATTGATTTTAAAATATACAGATAAGCCATGGCATAGGAGTTTTCGGTGACCAAAATATTGTTTGTTTTAGTTGTCAGTAGGTGTCGTTAGCCGTTTGATGTCGTACTACTCGTACTAGTATTCAATTATATTTACTGTGAAATTAGAATCTATTTTTATAATTTATTATCTATTGACTGGCGTCGCGTCACGCGCCGTGGTGGATATGAACAATGAACATGCATGCGGGCACGAATGGCAGTCGCACTCGCCAGTCGGCTGTCGGCAGCACGTCGTAACACTCGTATTTTTGATTTTTAAATTAATTAGTGTTAAGTTTGTTAAGTTGGCATAATTGTTTTTAAATTACTATCTTGTAAACGAGAGTTTATTATCACAGAATTCTGTGTTATTATCATGTTTTCATAAATTTATATTTGATTACCATTTACCAAATACCAATATAATAATATATTAAGTAGTATGTTTTTGCTACTCTAGCACGTAACATTTGTGTTTGATCTTATTAAAAACCCAATAGGTTATGGGCCCAGACACCATAAGTCACGTGTTTTTTTTTTTAATTTCACCATAAGTTTAGTGTACTGTAGACATGTCGTTAAAAGAAGAAAAGTACGGGATAAGTCAATTTTCGGGAACTGGTTATGACAACTGGAGGTTCCGAATGATAATATTACTCCGGGAAAAACAAGTAAGCCATTGTATATCAGATGACCCGCCCATTGACAACACTGGGTTGGCAAAATGGAAAAAGGAAGACGGTATTTGTTTTTCCTTGATTGTACAGTGTATTGCAGATACTCACTTAGAGTATGTTAAAGAAGGTAACACCTCTAAAGAAATTTGGGAAAAATTAGCAGCTACGTTTGAGCGCAAAGGTGTCACAAGTCGATTATTAGTTTTGAAGAGGATCTTAACGTTGAAGCACGTTGATGGTGAATCCATGGAAACACATCTTTGTAAATTTGACGATATGGTACGTCAAGTGAAATCTACTGGAAGTAAGCTAGAAGATGACCTGCTTGCTTGTCTACTACTTCTCTCACTTCCAGAATCGTATAACACAATTGTAACTGCAATAGAAACATTATCAGGTGAAAAGATAACTGTGGACTTTGTCAAAAATCGATTGCTTAACGAAGACTTGAAACGTCAAGAACAGAGTGGTAATGAAGTTAATATCAGTCAATCCAGTAAAGCCTTTGTTTCTAATACAAATAAGCAGTTTAAATGTTGGATATGCCAAGAATTAGGGCATGGAAAATGGGATTGTCCAAATAAACCAAAGAAAAAGGATCCTAAGATGTGGAAAAAAAAACAAGCTCATCTAACAACTGAAGATGAATCAGATGATACAGAAAACCGAAGCTTTGCGTTTCTATCATATAAAAATAAAGAATATAGTTCCAATAATCTTCATTGGTATCTTGACTCGGGAGCTTCTGACCACTTAATTAACAATAAATAGTACTTCAACTCCATAAAAGAATTGAAATATCCTATTTCAATTGGTGTTGCTAAAACAGGACAAGATTTAAAAGGAGAATCCGTTGGAGCCGTCAGCCTATTTCAATTATTAAATGGTAAAAAGAATAATTTCAACTTACAAAATGTTATATATGTTCCAGAATTAAGAAATAATCTATTATCAGTGGGGCGCATTGAGCAGAGTGGTTTACGAGTTGTATTTACTAATGGTCAAGCCAAAATACTTTATGATGACACAGTTATAGCTATTGGAAATCGCAAAGGTACTATTTATGAAATTATTTTCTGTATCGATAATAAGACAACTAATTACTGTAATACCAATGAGAATTTTCAATTATGGCACAGAATATTTGGTCACCTTAATGAAAAATACATGCACAAGCTTGAAAATTTGGTAGATAATCTGAAACTAAGTAAGACTACCACTAATTTTTCCAAACCTTGTGAGACATGTATTATGAGCAAACAAACCATAAAACCTTTTACAGGAACACGAACTCGAGCGACAAAACCTCTACAAATTGTGCACACAGATGTTTGTGGTCCTATATCACCACACACTTGGGACGGAAATAAATATTTTGTTACATTTTTAGATGATTATACACATTTTGTTGTAGTTTTTCTTATCAGTTCAAAAAATAAAGTTCATGAATGTTTTAAAGTTTATGAAGCTATGGCAACCACTCGCTTTAACAATAAAATAGTATGCTTAAGATGCAATAATGGTGGTGAATATGTGTCACAGAATCAACAAATATTTTGTAAAGAAAAAGGGATTCAATTAGAATTGACTGTTCCATATACACCCGAACAGAATAGGCACGCTGGACGTCTTAACCGAACCTTGGTTGAAAAAGGTAGAGCTATGTTATTAGACTCAGGTTTTAATAAAAATATGTGGGGCGAAGCTGTATGTTCTGCAGCATACTTAATAAATCGTTCACCTACGTCAGCACTTGAAGAGAAAACTCCAGCTAAAATGTGGTTTGGAAAAAAACCAGATGTGTCAAATATTAGAGTTTTTGGTGCAATAGCTTGGTCAGAAATACCAAAAGTTAAAATAGGGAAATTTGAACCAAAGTCTGTTAAATGTGTTATGGTTGGGTATTTTAAGCATGGATACAGACTGTGGAATCCACTTGAAAAGAAAATATTTGTTGCCAGAAATGTGACTTTTGATGAATCTAGATTTTTGGATAAAATCTTGAACTTGTATATTCAAGATAATGTGGCGAGTTCAGACAACTCTCAAGATGAACATAATGTAGTAAATAATAAAAGCAACATAATTGAAAATATCCAAAACAATTTCTTAAAATTACAAAAACTGTTGGATAGCGATACACAAGAAAAAGTCGATAAACAAGTTCAACAAATTTCTGAAGAAACTGATGTGGAATATAGTAGAACAAAACGTGTAACCAAAAAACCAGAATATTTAAATGATTATGACACAACATCATCCTATGCCATGGCAATGTCTGCAGAAACCTTTGTTAATAATTTACCAAATGTGTATGATGATTTAGTAAAAAGTGAAGATAAAGAACAATGGGAGTATGCAATGAAAGAAGAAATGGCATCTCACCAAGAAAATAATACTTGGACTCTGGCTCAATTACCTGAAGGAAAGAAAGTAGTCAAAGCTAGATGGGTTTATAGATTGAAAACTGAAGGTGATAAAAAACGATACAAAGCAAGGTTAGTGGCAAAAGGTTATCTACAACAATTAGGCTTTGATTATAAGGAAACTTATGCCTCTGTAGCAAACATAATAACAATAAGAACATTATTGTGTATCATAAATCAAAAAAATTTGTACATGTGTCAGCTTGATGTAAAGACAGCTTTTCTCAATGGACAACTGGATGAGGAAATATATATGGAGCAACCTCAAGGGTTTGTTGAAAACTCATCTTTAGTTTGCAAATTACAAAAAGCAATTTACGGACTCAAACAAGCGCCAAAATGTTGGAATAGGAAATTTGACACATTCATAACCAGTCAGGGTTTTATACGTAGTGAATCAGATAACTGCTTGTACATACGAGGTGATAAATCTGTTTGTAAATATTTATTACTATATGTTGATGACATTTTATTCGCAGGAGAAAAGAATATAGCTTTATCTGTTGTTAAGACACTAAGTAAGGAATTAAAAATGCAAAAAGAAAATATTGAAACATTTCTTGGAATGAAAATCGACAGAAATGAAGAAAAACATGTTCTTAAGTTGGATCAAAGTAAATATATTAAAGATTTATTCATACGACTAGATATGTATGATTGCAAACCATGTAAAGCTCCATTAGAAGTTAATTTCAAAATTGTTACTGATCATAAGTCAACAAGAACTAATAAACCTTATCGAGAAGCTGTAGGGTGTCTCATGTACCTGATGACACATACACGTCCCGATATTAGCTTTGCAGTAAATATTCTAAGTCGCTATCAGTCCAATGCATCTGATGTCAACTGGTCTTTAGTGAAGAGAGTGCTACGTTATCTAAAAGGCACTGAAAACCTATGTTTAGAATACTCTGTCAAAAATACCTGTGATATAATTGTAGGGTATTGTGATGCTGATTTTGCTGGCGACACTGAGCAAAGTAAATCAACTACTGGTTACATTTTTCAACTATTTGGATCAACAATTGCCTGGTCAAGTCGAAAACAATCAACAGTTGCTCTTTCAACCGCAGAAGCAGAGTATACAGCATTAGCAAGCACAGTAAGTGAATGTTTATGGATTAGGAATATGTTAGATCAAATGCAGATACTGAACCTTGCTGTTCCCACTCCAATCTATGAAGATAATCAGTCATGCATAACTATTACCAAAGAGCCTCGCAAACACCAAAGGCTAAAACACATAGACGTGAAGTACTGTTTTGTGAAAGAAGCCTGTGATAATGGGAAAATTCTGATCAAGTATATACCTACCACAGATCAAATTGCTGACATTTTTACAAAATCATTACCTTTGAACATTTTTCAAAAATTTGTTAGTTTTATAAGTCTGTCATTGTAATTTAATCTTAAAAACTATGAATGTTTAGTATTTACTTTATCCGTTTATCCTCTATAAAATATCTATACGGTATTCTTAATTTCTGATTATATTATATTATTTTTTTTTTTTGTGTGTGTAATAAAATTAAAACTAAGATAAACTCTAGTTTAAGTGGAAGTGTTAAGTTTGTTAAGTTGGCATAATTGTTTTTAAATTACTATCTTGTAAACGAGAGTTTATTATCACAGAATTCTGTGTTATTATCATGTTTTCATAAATTTATATTTGATTACCATTTACCAAATACCAATATAATAATATATTAAGTAGTATGTTTTTGCTACTCTAGCACGTAACATTTGTGTTTGATCTTATTAAAAACCCAATAATTAGTCAGATAATTAATACGATAAAATTTTTTAAAAAAACATAAAATATATGATAAATGTTTTAACTGTAAACTCTTTCAGTAAGCTGTATTTCTGGAATTAAAAACCATGTTTTATATTAAAAAAAAAATAACTAGAAATTAGGATCGAATTCAAACAATAAATAAACCGTTAAATAAATGATCATTGTTTTATAATAATATATGAAAATTATTATATAATTTAAATTAATAATAAAAAACAAATATAGATGATTATATTTAATACACCTTAGTACAAATATTGTAATGAAAAATTATAAATAAAAAAATTTCTTAAAGCTAAATATTTATATATGATTTAAAATCTTTATTTTATTTATTTTGGCTAATTGAGATGTTGTGGAATACGATTGCGTTTAATTAAATATCTTACAAATTAACAATAAGTCTATAATATATAATTTGTGTTCCACACAAGATTCAAGCTCATTTATCCATTTATTTATTAAGAAATCATCTTTCATTTTTAATAATAATTTGAATCTAATTTTTTTTTTGTACAAAATTTTATCAAAATATTTTTCAAAAATGTCCAATACGGATTAATTATTTTATTAAAATCAATTGATGGTGCCGTAAATGCGATATCATTTTGATAAGAAGAATAATTTTTGTGTATTAAAAGTAGTTTGTTTTTATCATTTAAATTGTTATTGGTTTGTAAATTATTTTGACAATAGTGGCAATTAAATTTTTTATAACATTTGTATCTAAGATATCCTGAAAAATAAGTGACTGAACAATCGGGTGATCGTGATGTCTGTTTGAATTTCATCTATGAGCTTTCATTTATTATCAGCAGATGAACTCTAAGAAATACTTGATTCATCGTCAGAATATGTTGCTATAGATTCTGTGTTAGTAGATATTATCTACTACGATAGATATAAAATCATTTGTGTCATCTTGTATCGGTTCACAGTTAATTGCTGTCAAAGTACAGAAGGAAAACATACAGCTACTTCTAATAGAAGTCCTTATTGTCCTTGAAGTTGGATTTTTATTATAGCCCCCTTTTTCACGAAAAATACTAAATAAATTCTCTAGCATATCTTGATTAAGTCGATTTGTAATTAAAAAAAAAAAATGTCATTACATTTTTCTTCTTCAAAAAATTGTAAAATAACATTTATAGTTTGTGTAAATCCTTTAAAGCATGGCGGTTGTGGAATTTTTCCTTTTTTGATTTTTTTCAAGTTTATCAAATATTTTGAAGCATTTATTAAAAAAGTTTTGACAATTTCCGAATGAGTTAGTGCAGAATTATATGGAATATTACTATAAAGTGACCTACTATTTAAACAGTCAAATAAATTGTTTATGAATTCAATAAAATCTGCGATAACAATTGCAGTTTTACTGCAAAGTTGACCAGTTTCTGCACATGTGCGTATATCTGATAACATAGAATGGCTTAAGACTTGTGCAGCCAATTTCTCTCGCATCTTTTGAAAAGACGTAGGATGGATATGTGCGTCAGTGATTTTACTAGGGGAATTAGTTTTTTTTCTTAGTTTATCTAAATCATAAGTATTTTTAATTGTCTGTGTATGAAAAAATTTGATCGTTCTTTTGAAAACAAGTATCAATGAAATTATTACGAACACTTTTGAGTAAATGGAGAACATCAAATAAAGAATAAATTTTATGACCATTTACGAAAAAAATGGATTAATTAACAATTTTAAAGCACTTTGATTTGATGTCCCTTGATCACATACTATGAGTTTCGGGCATAAGCCAATATCAAATAGTTTGTTTAAAATGTCAACAATTAAATCCTTTAAAATTTCTTTTTTTACGCCAGAATTAGAAAGATAATATGCAACAGGAAATTTCCATTGAGAATATATACCACGAGCTAAAAACACTAATACGCAATTTACAGTTTTATTCATTCTACCGTAAGTTCCTAAATTTTGAAATCCTTCAATAAAATCCAGTCCAGCACAAACATCCATAACCGAAATACGCTGACCTAATTTTTTATATTTAATTATTCATTCCCATGACAAAATAATATAATATATTTTGTCATGTTCATTCCTTTTTTAGCTGACCGCAAAATTCGGCACCCGCACGTACGAATTATTACAGACAAATTACTAAACTTTTAAATCATTTATTTTATTTTATAAACATTCTGATAACGAAAGACGATTGTGGCCATACCCTACAAAAATAACTAGTAATTAATACATTAATATGTTGGTAGCAGGTACATATCAGGTGACTGTATTTTTACATGCGTACAATCCAAAATTTTGAAATACTATAAAAATCTTTTTTAATATTTTGAAACAATCATTGGATCATTCCATATATAAAATATATTATATAATTATAGTACCTACCTGTTAAAAAAAATAGATACTAGGAATCCATTTTTAACGGTCAGAAGACGATTGAATTTTAAATCTCATTAGGTCCAATACAATATACATATATAAATACAATACACGATTAAAAAATTCATTTTCATCCCACTCCAGAAAATTATCTGTTCTGTTTCAAAAAACTCATTGTTTTCATGACTGACCAAGTCTAGTTACAAAAGCCAAGTCCTTTTTTAATTAACCAAATTATATTTGAATAAAAATAATTCAATATTTTACCATGTATATTATATAAAATAAAAATAACTTTTTTACTACCATTATATAATTTGTGTTTAATTTTTTTTAACAGATACCTGATTAAAAATGTTAACAAATTAGAATATATACTAAATTATATTACAAGTACCAAGTACTTTCTTCATTTTCATAATTGGATTTATATTGATTAATTCTATTATTCATTTTAATTTCAATCCTAAAAAGTAATTTATTAAAGGGCATTTGTTCGGCATATATAACAGTGCTAGAATTTGGGAAAATTTAAGAAGTGGTACTCTGTTTATGTATTTTTACAAAATTGGCGTCCCCGTCACTTTTTATACCT
>VUJU01006300.1:0-10750 GCA_009835225.1 Aphis craccivora
ATTCAAATTCAAAAGTGTGTATTACAATCATGAAATACTTAGGTTTTACTCAGTCAATTTATACGAATTATAAAATGAAAATGGATAAATATCTGTGATTAATTAGGTTTTTAGATTTTTTATGTTTAGGTCTCAATTCCAAATATATTATAAATACTTGGCATTATATTGTTACTATACAATACTATACAAACTTCAAAAAAAAACCCCTTATACCTCTTTAAAAGTTGAATTTTGAAAAGTCCTATCTTAGTGAGCCTCCACATTGCTCAAAGAACTTTAGCACAAAATATCTAGTATCAAGACCTAGTGGTTTGGTCTGAACATTAATGAGTGAATAGGGGAGGTTTCCTGTATGTATATAGGTTATTAGGTATATGACCTGTACTAATAAAAAAAAGTTTTTGCAACTATTATAGTGAGAAGTGTGCTTATAAACAATAAAATAATTAACGGATCACAACTTGTTTGTGCTCCAGGCTTGTGTAAGAGTTAGCTACATGCCTCGACACATTAGTAATATATGGTAGTTTGGAGCACATTTAATGTGTACACAGAACTTATTTTTTAAAGTGCCGCGATGACTCGTGATTCGTTTTAATTTTGATAGTACAAAGTGGGTACATTTTTTTGGTATTTACCTATAACAAAATTAATATTTTTACCATTATCAAACATAGATATGATATCTTATACATTTTTTGTGAACCTCACGAGCCACCACTGGTGGAACAATATAAAGAACACACATGTTGAAATCTTATTTAAATTGGTGATTTATTATTCTCAAACAGAAACAATGTAGAAAAAAACATAAAATCAAATTTTAATACACAAAAAAAATAATAAATATGTATTACAATACTATTATTAGCTTTAAACAAAATTAAAATTATGTTTCCAAGGTGTAAAAAAAATAATAAATTCACATTTAATAATATATATCATAATCGATTCACAATTTTCATTTTTCATTCAAGTTATATAATAGGCCAAAGACATTAATTTTTGCTAAACAATTTTCTAAAATTTATAACATTATATTATGTATAAATAAAAAAAACCTTAAAAATGATTGTTTCTTATTGTTAATGATAAATACTTAAATAATTGATAATTAATGACAATTATTAGATTTATACACTTATTAATTTAGTTTATGTATACATAAAAAGTTAATCAATATAACAAAACACATAAACAGTCTCGTTGTTAAGTTATAAAAACAAATTTACACACAAACAAAAACTAAAAAGGATTGAAAATATAGTCATTACAACAGAATAGGTCAACAAGGAAAATATTAAAGCGTAAAAAATTGTGATAATTCTTCTTATTCATTTGATAAAACAATTATAAATGAAAATAATTTAACTAGTTTTAAGTAGTTTGCTAAAACAAAAAATGTAAATGAAGGTAAAAAAACATAATAACAAAGCATAAAAAAAAGGTTACATTAAAATGTATGCTAAAACAATAATAAATATAGAATAAAATATACAAATATATATTTAGAAAGATTCAAAGTTAGTCGGTTTAATGTATTTGACTCACTTTCAGATAAAAATGATGATATCTGCTATCTGGTTATAATTGGAAACTAAAATATTTAATGAACTACCCAATACACTCAAGCTATACAATATATATATAAGTAATTATTTTCCTATTAAATAATAAATACATACTTTATAAGTAGTATATAATATTATATCCTGTATAGTGTATATATACATACATAGGTAAGTTGGGTATAATAAACATAAGAACAGTTTTTCCTGACCTAAGGACGTGAGAAAATATAAAAACAAGTACAAAATATAATAAAGATAATGATATATCATGGTAACCAGATAGGGTATAGAAGACCCATAAAAAAAAACAGATAACAATTTAGCTAGTGTTAGATAAAAGAAAAAAACTAGTCTAATGATTATAAATAAAATAAATATAGGTATGCACAACTTGAAAGTGGGCATCACCAATTTATCAAAATTATTAAATTAAACAATTTATCAAGTTAAATTCCAGAGTTATGAAAACTCTATTCCAGATTCATATTTTTGTATTTGATATATATATATAATAAATATATAACATTCAAATGGAAAAATGATATAGTCAAAAACATAAACTGTTGAACCTTCCATTGAATACATTACATTTTTTTAGTGCAGCAATAATGTTAAACAAGTGAAATATTGCACTATAAAAAAATAATAATACAATATAATTTCAAAAATAATAAAGCACCATGGAGTGACAACAAAATACATTAAATAACTAGTTGCTCTTTAACATGAATCAAATAACATTTAAGTGCAAATAATAAATATCAAACATTTAATATTTTAGTGGCCATATTAAATACGGCTACAAAATAGCTACCATTTGTATTGCATAAAAATCATATTTATAATCGGTGGGATTGTTGTTAAAAAATAATACATAATTTTAAAATTGTGTTATCACAATAATTAAGCAAACAAATAAATGTTATATATTAATTTAATGTTTTACTGAGAATCAATGAAATAACACAATATTAGATTATTACTAGCAAGTGTCAAGTTGTAGTACTTCTAAAGTACAATTTCTATCAAGTATCCTCATTATGTCATTTAAATTTTAACAAATAGTTTACATAATTAGATAAATGTACTTGGTATAAATAATAGCACTTAATATTGTAATATCAAAACAAATATTCATTGCGAGCTGTCTATTGTTAAAAAATGTGTCATGGAAATTTCATATTGTGGTGCAAAAAGGATATTTATGTATCCATTATCCCAATAGGATTGTTGTACTTTTATATACAATTTTAATTATACCAATATTTAACTAATTTATCGACTTTTCTTTTTCACTTGTTTAGCTAATTTTCTGCGTTTTAATATCATATCGTAAAGCGCATCCAAACCTTCTTGAAGACCGTCCCCGGTAATAGCACAAGCTGCTTGAATATGCCACAAATGATTAAGTTCATTTAGACCCAAAAGTCTTTCTAATTCTGCCGAATCTCGTGCAGCTGGCAAATCTTGTTTATTTGCTAATACTAAAATTGGTACACCTGTGTTTTCAGGAGCTCTCGCTGTGCGGGCTAGTTCCATTTTTGCTTCTTCCATCCGTTCTACATCTACACTGTCCACAACGAATAATATACCATCAGTACACCTGAAAAAAAAAGTAAAACTAAATACCTTCAAATCAAAAACATCAAATTAAAATTAATATTTACCTGGTATAACTTTTCCACAATGGCCTAAGTTTTTCTTGTCCGCCAACATCCCACACAAGGAATGTTTGACCTCTAGCCCTTCCTACGGTTCCTTTTACCTTTTCACAATTAAATCCAATTGTAGGAACTGTATTTAGGTACTGATTGAATTTAAGTCTGTAGAGAGCTGTAGTTTTACCAGCACTGTCTAGGCCCAACATGACTACATGCAAATGACTTTGTGGTGTAGGTAGTGCATCCAGCAGAGACGCTGAACTCTTACCCATGTTGGCCCCCATTGTTTTATGCTCAAACGCATAACACCCTGAAAAAAAATTATTTAGTACCAATACACTTAAAAGAAAATATGAGATTTGATAAATTTAAATATGTTTAAATACCTATAACAATACTACATTTCAGCTAGGAAATCAAATTTTAATATTTATAATACCTCCTAGGTACTCAAATCAGGATTATTTTAAACATAGGTACTAGTTTTACAGACTAAATAAAAATATTATATTATGTGCGCCATTACTTAGATAACTGAAAGACATAATTTAGGATAATAGGATGATTAAAACAGTTGTAATAATTAATAATAATTAATATTTACTATTAAAATTGAAGCTTCATACAACTAATCAATAGGTTTAGTTAGATATTCTATCAAATATATTTTTTTTAATAAAGATCATTACCATTATTTATCATATTTTATCTAATATATATATTTTTTAAAATAGAAAGTATTAAATAAATCAAAATGATATAAACTTATAGGTACTACATTAATAAATAAATAAATTTTTAACATAATATGTATATTATGCTAGTTGAGAATTTATTTAATTATCTAGGATAGTTAATTTTAAATCGTAATCAAAGAGTCATGAATACATCTTTTAACAAGTAATTACACATTTACATTAATTTAATTTTCCATTTACTAAAAAGGAGAAACACTTAAAATAAGTACTGATAAGAAGTATCATTATAAATTAGTTTGAGAAATTTGTCTACTAAAATCTATTGATTATTAGTACCTATTAACTATTTATACAATACTCATAAATCATAATATCAATATAAAAAAGATAAGTAGGTGCATTCCCACAACAAATGTCACAACTTCAAATAATTTTTATACATAAATTGATTTTATCTATTTGCTTACTAACTCCTATGTATCGATTAAATGATTATAAAAACGTCTTACTTTATAAAACAATATAATATATATTTACCTATTTAAAATTATATAAAACGCCTGGTAGAGTTGAATACTTGAATGTATTTTAGAAAACTAGTCAAATTTAGATGATATCCATAGAATGACTACTTTTGTAATAAGAACAATATTATCAATGCTTGAAATGTATTAACAACACTTGTTGTTGTTTAATATAAGTTTTAAATATTTACAATGCCGTCTTAACCGAATTCATGATTCACCTGGACATTTATAAATAATTCAATTTTAAAAGGTGTACAGTTGAAACTTAAAACGTGTAATAGAATATGTGTATGCAGTGAACATTATCGGAGATTGTTCTTAAGAATGTCTTATGGGAAACAAGTAGCGCTTATAGGATTTACCAACGGTTTGCAAATTAACCCGGTGGACAACGACACGGAATAGAATCTGACAAGACGAGTACGGTCATAAATATAGTCAAACAATAATTAATATTTATGTGGTACAAGACACCATCGACAGATGAGAATTTTTTTTTTTTTTTTTTACCTGAATCAAAATGTTACGTCGCCCGTCACGGGATCGCATAGTTGGCAGCGGCCGCTAAGGTAGACGTCAACTGCATTTGGACGGTGGCTGGCCACCATTCGGACGGCGATGACAGTGTCGTCGTAAGACTGCCGTGATCGTTGGTCGTCGTCGTTGAGTGTAGGCGGCAAAAGATCGGTCAGCGACTGCGGCAAAACTGGACGCGACGACGGCGAGTCCGTTCCTCTCGTTCGCGCAAAAACTGGTCCGTTTCCCGTGCACTACGGTATCCGGTGATCAAGATGCCCACGCGACGGACAAACAAACAAAAAATCGATACGGTTTGAACCTCTATCGAAAATCGGTTATCGGATTGATCGGTAGATGTTAAAAAAACGTCATCGTACCAACTGCGTACGCATATCGTTCAATAGTTATTGTTATTATTATCATTTAATGCGAATGTGTAATAATTACGGTCATTAACTCAGCATTATTATAACTATATTAACTATATAACTATAATTCTATCGACCGACGGCGGAGCACGACGACAGACGCACCAAACGACGCATTCACACGCACACGCCTCACATCATCGTCATCAACATTCACGTCCCGAAGGCATCTCGAAAATATGTTGTACCTATTTTTTTTTAGTTTTTTTTTTTTATATATATAATATATATATACCTGTTATTTGTTTACCAGCTGATTTCCATAATTTTCTTATCAACGATTTCTGTAACGGGCGAAAAGATTGTTGCCACCATGACAATTTGATATGGAAATATTAATGATACATATTTTTATTGCGTGTATCATTTTATATAGTATAATAATATACAAAATATAATGAAACATTGATCTTCGATTTATAGAAATGCTCACTTGTTCAAAATGACAAAAAAAAAAACAAGGTACGTCACAAATTATGATACAGAATGAGTTATTTGAATTTTATTATTCAATATTTACAATCTAACCTTGGATGATTTTATTCTATGATAAACAATAAACATATGATTAAATAATTCCATATTAGTGATAATGGATAATGTCGGCAGTGGCAATAGTCACGACAGTGGCATATCCATTGTCCGCTCCCGCCACTGTCACAACTCACAAGTCACAGAATACAGTGCGTCAAGCCCATGATTAAAGATATAGTACATCTTTTTCATGGTTAAGTCCCTAAGGTACCGTGGGTTGTGTTTGAAACTCTAAACACTGGAGTACTGGACAGTGAACACCGAACAGTCCGAGACCAGCGAGACCTGACTGACCTCAATACTTCAATAGTTAATAGTCATGTAGAGTGTAGACGTAGTCGTTGCACACTTACGCCACGCACAAAATATATTTTGTACCTATAAAGTATAAGTAATAGGTATAATATACTACAGTACCTATACTTTTAGATTCTGAGCGGTGTGATTAATGTATTGGTTTTACATTTTTTATCTTGATGTGTGGTTTTGTGTGTGCGTGTGTACACAGTTGTTAGTAGTCGATAAATTTTTTTGATTTTCAAAAATGGGGGTGGTTTTTGATAACTAGTAAATCGAGTCTAATTTGTAGGTACCTACTTTTGATAGATCAAAATAAAAAGTTCCCAGTAGTTTTTCTTATAAACGAAATTAAGGTTTATCCAATTTTTAACAGTCGATTATATTTTTTTAACAGGTATAATTCTAAAACGAATAACCGTACTTCGAGGTTCATTGATACTAAACAATAATGAAAATATTGATTTAATTCAGTCTGGCAATGCTGTTACTTTTTAGTCTTTTAATATATTAAGTAAAAATTCATTTAAACACGGTGTGGGCGCTTTATGAACCAGACGGTGTTACAAAATAAATACTTAAGAATTAATATTTTTGTCGAAATAGGTACCTATAAATATATAACCACAATTTTTTTGAATAATAATTTTACTAAAAGGACATTGAGGACCTTAAAGTTATTTGAGAATGAACGCTCTAAAGTAAACTTATACAAACATAAGCAAATAATTTGTTTTTGATATATCACCAAGGGATCTACATCGACAATATCATTATTGATTAAATCACCCTAAACTAATAAACCTCAATGAAATAAGGCTTGGTATATAGAGGCATAGAGCTAAGTATTAAAGTATAGGTACTTATAAGTTATAATACTTATATAACCAGGGGTGTCCAACCCGCAGCCCGCGCGCGTTAGATTTTGATGCGGCCCTCACTTCAATTTAAAAACTATGAATTAATTGTTTATAATATATATAGATAAATACATTTTTTCTGTGTACTTATAATTAAATAATAATATATATTAATACTTGTAAAAATATTTCTGCTTATTATTCACTGTTGTAAAATTATATAAAAATGTATTGTTGTTTTATAGAGTATAATTTAATCATTAAATTTGAATGTATGTATTATTATTAAAAAAAAATATGTGGCCCACAACAACGTCTACCTATATAATGTGGCCCAGTCTTCACAAAAGGTTGGACACCCCTGTTATATACGGTAACCGGACAATTTCCCCCCCCCATTTTTTTTAAGTTTATTATTTAATAAGAAATTATTTTGTTTTTCATAAATATAATCAATTATACTACAATCAACTTTATAAATTTATACTATAAATTACATTTTTTTTTTCATAATTAATATAATTGAAACGTTAAAAAATTGTATATAGGTAAGTAAAATAGGTTAAAAATTTCATTTTTTTTTTCATAAATATAATAAAAATTGTATAATAAAACGTAAAAAAATTATATAAGTACAAAAGGATAAAAAATATTCATGAATTATAGTCTAAAAAATTCGACATAACAATGATATATTTTGTGAAAAACGTTTAATTTCTGATTCTTTTTTTATATCTAAGCACATATTTTGTAATCACCTTTCATATTTATTCTTTTTTGTTAAAAGAAAACCGTACCTGTTTTAATTTTTAATAGTTTATTAATTGCCATTGAATTTGACTTTTGTAGTGCTTCAATGAACATCCAAATATTTGAATGCTGAGTTCTTACCAAAGTTTTAAATTTGTTATTGAAACCTTCACTTATATTATTTGTTCTACCTGTGGTTTTCTTTGTAGCATTATGTGCATTCCATAAATAAGGAGGAAATATTGGTGAAGATCGCCATAATGACAAACCATTTGATTGTGTAATAGTTCTCTTGTAAGTCTCATTGACGTACGTTCTATCAAAGTATAACAATAGTTCATCGATATCTGGATCATTGAGGTTAATCAAATTAATTTAAAATTAATAGTCTAAATCAAATAATAAGATACTCGTAGTTTTTGTCAGCCTAGCAATTGATTGTGTTTTAGATACAATTTTAGATTTCAATGTTACTAGCGAATCATACAGTACCTATGCTAGTACTATTACTTTTTTTATTTAGACAATCTTTTAAAAATAATATTACTATTATTTTATTATTTCAAGTAGTTGAATTGATCAAAAATATACATCTACTATAATAGGTAATTATAGTATACCTAATTGATTATATTATTTATGAAAAAAAAATTATATTTTACTGGAAAAAATAATTTTTTATTAAATATTAAATAATAAACTAAAAAAAAAGGGGGGGAAATGTCCGCATCTAAAATATGTTGGGGGAAAATGTCCGGGGGGAATTACCCGCCATTCCTTTTATACTATATACGGTATTCGTAACTTTGCAGGATCGGTATAACATTACTTACGCAATTCATATAGAAACTGAAACTTAAGCTCCTGCGTAACATAATTAAATTATTGATAAGTAGGTAAATAAATACCTTCCAACTCATATTTTTATCGAAAACAAATCCTAAATATCCGAGTATTTGACATTCGAGACTATTATTGTACCTATACCCTATAAATATAACATAGAAATATATAGAATACTATATTACTAGACAAGTTATGATTGCAAGAATGTAATACTAGATCGTTACAGTATTAATTTACGTTCTATTTTTATTGAAATTCATAAAAATTTTTTTTTTTTTAATTTTAAATTAATTACCTATTATAATGGCATTAGGTTTATATATTTTATATGTTATAATATATTTATTATATAGGTATATATATTACCTAATTATAGAACCTATTAAATAATTATTTAAATGTTCAATAACCATTTATTTTCTTGCCCTAATTTATGTTTTATTCTGTACGTCTATATCCATGAGGCATGAATCATATGAAAAAATAGTAAACAGGTGTCGTTGGAATCCATATAGGTTACAATTTGATTAATTTGAACATCAAGGTTACAGACACAATTGATGTATAAAATAAAAAATAGTGGACCAAGAACACTGCCCTAAGGTGACCTATTCCGCATAGTTCAAAAACAATTCGTTAGGTACCGGTGGGCGGTGACACCATTAATTTTTACAGATTGACTCTGATTAATACTTAATTAAGTAGGTTACGAACAACTGTAAGGTGGAGAGTTTTAAACTAAAATAGTTAAAATTGTATTAAGCAATTAAACTCTTCAAAATTAACGTTATATCTTATATCAAATTCTTAGGTCAAATCTAGAAAAATCTATGAATTTTCCCCTCCTAAACATATTACATTATACAAGTTTACAACTAGTCAATGATTTATCAATTACTTTAATACTATTCACAACAATTTTATAATTGGTGGTGACTACAAATTACAATGCAGAGCGCCAATCTTGGCACGCAGGTCGTCTAAATAATAATCCTAAAACCTAAATTTTATTTTTGGAACTACCCTTCAAAGTTGAAAATCGAAGAATTTTTTAACCTAATTTTTGACTTATAAGTTTAAAGTTATAGTCGTATACATACATTCATTGCTCTGATCTTATTATTATGTTTATTATTTTGATATACTTCGATAGATTTCTAACTAACTGAAAATATAATAAGTATCTAGTTGATAAACATTTCGATTTTCAAAAATGACAAAAATGGAGGTGATGGTTTCTGGTAGCAAATTAGATCTAGTTAACAATAGTACTTTTTTATATTCAGAAAAAAACATTATGGAAAACGGGAAGTTTACTCAAATTTTTTTGAGAAAATTAATTTTGTTATTTTGGTATACCGTTCATTTTTATCGAAATTCGTCAAATTCAAAATAGTTACAAATTTACAAACTATTATGTTATTAGAAGTTCATAACAAATTTTTGTTTTATATACTTACTATTATATACATAATATATATTAACATTATTTTTGTATTAATACACCTTAGATAGGTACCTATAATATTTAATGCACATTATACATATCGCAGGAAACACAGAGTTAAGAGACCTCTCAGCTAGTGGAGGTAATTTGTCAATAAAACAATAAATAGTTAAGTATACCGTATACAATATGCATATTTCACTCGATATGCTGGCGGGAATGCCGTGAGTGATGGGAAACTTTTTAGAACTATACTCATTATGATGTGCGTCGCTCGTTAAGGCAATCATTTGGAGCATATCAATTTTAAAAAAATAATTCAAGAAAACTTTAAATTACTTATATATTATCTTGTATTTCTTACTTAAATTCACTTCGGAAATGCGGGAGTCCAATACGCCGCACTTTATACCTATAATATATTAGTCTGTGCCCTGTGGTCGTAACCGATTGGCTGTTCAAATTTATTCGGCATTCGCATTTCTTATCAATTATGGCTTATTAGCTATCTCTTTTCCCAAAATTCAGGAAGTTTTTTTATTTTTTTTTTTTGGAGTTTTTAGTAAAGCATTAAATTAAGTTCTTATTATACTCTCAGAAATGTAATTG
>VUJU01006302.1:0-10744 GCA_009835225.1 Aphis craccivora
ATAAGTTATTCTTATAGTGATAAAAAAATTATAAGAATACATAGGCACAATTTTTTTTTATTAGCATTTGAAGTTCAAATATTGACAAAAATTCGTCAAAATCATGAATATTTGCAATTTATTTTGTAGGTATAATTCATAAAAATATTTTTGTATGTATCTAAGAGTTGAAAATTTAATACAAGGTTTTTCATAAGTTTAGCTTACAATAATTATAAAATAACTTAAATTTTGACGTATTCAGGCCATTAAAACATAAACCACCTTTTTTACCAACCACTGAAAATTATATCCTAGGCTGACAAATCATCTTTGTTCAGAATCGTTTTTCGTATATAATGATAATTATCATTGGATTCAAATTTAACCGCCCTACAATATATAGTGATCCACACGGCACCTAATGTACAGCAGAGCAGTACGCACTTGCTCGCTTTTTTTAAGTATTATTATAATACGCAATTGATAAACAGCTTTTATAATATTTATTAATTTATAGGCAATTTTTAGTAGGCATTCTTAATCCTTAAATATTCTTTCTCTGTAAATTTCAAGATAGGCTCAATTAAGACGCGTGTTCTTAATTAAAAATTTGTATTTGAAACTTAAACTTATTAATTTTCGTAGGTATATTATTATGGATCATAAAATTAAGAGCTATTTTCAATTTCCTCCCTAGTCGATTCTTATTAATGGGAGGAGAGGGGGGTCACCTCTAGATCTTATCTATAAATACGTCGAATCTATGGCGAGACCGTTGCCGTATTATTGTTTATGTATACAAATAAGTAGGTAAAACGCGTGTACTGGATATGGTAAAGACAAAGGTACTGTAGGACGTTAATCGTCGCGCGTGAAATCGCGTTTATGGGACGCCTAACCGCCAGCCTAACCGTCGGGTAACGTTATCGCGCGACGGCCGACGGTCGCGCTGTGCGATGATGTACGCACCGCGTATACTTTATATCGTATCACAATTATATTGTCGTGGCCGTCGTCGTCGTGGTGGTGGCCAGAGATTTTTTTTTGAACACCGCAGAGGAGACGATGCGGCCGTAGCGCGTGTACACACACATCTGGTAGGCGTTTTCACTTTAGGCAGTATTGATTGTGCCGCAGTGTGCGAGCGCGTTCGTGCCAACGTCGGGAAAAACGGGTCAGGGCGCGGGTTCGTCCGCGGAGCGCTCGGGTCCCGTACAGCCCTCCGACGCGCGATCCCGCGGCGACCGATCGCGGACGACGACGACGACGACGACAACGCCGACTGACGACGACGACAACGACGAGTGACGACTCTGGCGCGAGTAGGTACGCGGCAACCTCGCGCGGCGTGACGATACCGAGTCCTAAGTTTTGCGGTCGCCGTCGTCGTCGTCAGCGCACGTGCGTCTACCTCCCCGTCGTGTCGAATTCGCGGTGACCAGAGATTTCGAAAAAAAAAAAAAAAACCGACCGTCCTCACCGCGCCCGCAAACGGACGATGCGCTTTCGACAGCGGTAGATCTACATTTCCGTTTGTTCCCAAAAGCCCAATAGGCCACCGGCACGCCGTATTATATTTTACTCGTGGTATATCCCGACCGCCACCAATACCCGTGGTATGTGCCAAAGTATATTACACCGTCGCACCGTAATAATGACTGTGGCGGTGGCGATGCTGGTCGCGGCGGTGGCGGCCGTGACCGGTGGTGGCGTAGGCGCGTACGCGAAGCTCGTGTCCACCAGACCGGCGACCTGTGCGCTTTCCGAATTCGCGTGCACCTCCTCATCGTCGACCTCCGTGGCCGCCGACGAAGACGACGAAGACGCCGCCGCCGTGCGGTGCGTGCCGTCCATCAGGTACTGCGACGGCCGGCGTGACTGTCCGGACGGGTCCGACGAGCCGCACGACTGCACGCGTGAGTTCTGCAACCAACGATGATTTACAAAGATTTATTTTTGAACGTCGTTTCCGCAAAGAATTTATAATAGAGGATAAAGATCGAAAAAAAAAATGAAACAATAATAAACGATAGGTACTATTTTGTTTATACGCGTACAACTAAAAGTCGCGTGGGATCGTAATCTGTTCGAGAGTTTTGCGGCGAACGATGCAATCGATTATAGCACTTTGGTCGAGTTCGAGGTATTAGATAAAGATACTATTGGTTTCGGAACTTAACATTTTGTTTGCAAGTTTTCAAAAGTGCGACAATCGTCCGTTGTTAAGCCGACGAACTCAACACTAAAGTTAAGTTGTAGGTTATTTTTTACATCATTCGTTATAATATACGATAAAAATATTGATATTAATATTTGACATTTCATAACAATACGCGCGTCTTACCCTTATATCGATATAATAAATGATATATATATATATATATATATATACTATATAGTATATATATGCCTATACTCAAAACGTGTTATGATATACTCATATATAATTATACACGAAATGTTTTCGAAAATAGAGGTCTATGAAATTATTGCGTTTTGTTATGTTTTGCAGTGGAGATTTTTTTTTTCACCCAGCACGGACGTTGAGAACGAACATTTTCCCGCCACTCAAGACGGTGACTCCAATAATATATAACGAGGTTGCTCAACTACCGCCACTCGAAATATTACTCAATGGAATTGACCCACTGCTGCGGAAAAGCTTACTAGACAACATTTTCAGTCGTCCTAGCGTAATGACAACATTTCGAACCGGTTGATGTTTAATTTTTGCTGGCTAATTTTTTTCATGTTTATTAGCTGTTTCTCTACTCAGTGTCTACTCTAAAGTACTGCAAATGTGTCAGTTTAAATTCATCAGACACGATGTTATTACGCTCTCTCATTAGGTTCATTCGATTACTACGATGTCATATTATATTTTCACGTGTCTTAATTTTCGGGGTACAAGGGTTGTTGAGCATTTTCAATCCAGAGTTATATTTTTTTTCAATTTTTTCTTGATATTCGTATTTTGTAAGATTTCTTTTATAGGTTGTTATTATAATTTTATGAGCAACGTGATCGATCGACGTTAATCATTGATAAACTTATTAATTAAATGTTAATATTTTCATCCTATAAAACAATGTGTGAAATGAAGCCTCTGGTCATGATGTGGCCATGACTCGGAAATCGTATATTATATAGCCGTCTCGTTTTACCGGGAAAATGGTCGTTGCAATATTTATAACCAAATGAATAATATACAACGAACGCCGCAGACCGCGGATGGTCGAAAACTTTCCGTCAACAATCGTCGATTTAATAAATACTGCACATCATCTAGTAACTACGTAGTACCTATGTACTATTATTTATTAAAATATTTAATATTTATATACGGAATGTTCACGAAATATCATGCTGTGATTTCGTCGGTAGTCTCTTAGCATTTAATCCGATGTAATAATATAATATAACTGCAGCCATTCAATATACCGCGGCAAAAGTTTCGATAGTTCAAAACTGTATATCAAGTCAATCGGTTGTTCATCGATTTGGATATTATAGTTTTTATTCTCTGTAAACCACAGCCGCTACCGTCATTTAATTACTTCACCCCTTGTTGTAATTAGTCGTAAGTACTATTATAACTTATAATTAAGTATTGCCGATATTTATATTAGCGTTACGGACAGTTTGCTAATTTTAAGCGCCCGTGTATGGAACTCGACAGGCGTCAAATTCAATCACTACGCTAACACAATCGCCACAATATCGCACTCCAGAATATCCGGGAATACTCTGTAGTCGAGCTTAATTTAAAGCGATTATGTCGCTTTTATTAGTTTCATAAAAAAAATCCAACAAGAGTCTCCATCGCATCGTTTTGTCCCGTTTCAAAATAAAACACGGCGCTATTAAACTTTACATTTTTATGGAACCTCCTGGTAAAATGTGTATCAGCTGCTGGGAATAGGACAATAGCTATTGATTATTCTAAAACGTCTGTCGAACAAGTATTGTATTTTTGAAGAGATCATATTAAGCATAACGCAATAATGTTAACTATATTGTTATAGTTGTTTTTGGCACAATAGTGGGAGTTTGAAAATTTTTACTGTACCTATAATAGATATTACAGGATAGAATGGATACTTTTTTATGGTGTATAAATCAACGTAGTAAATCAAACGTTTAAATTATTCGATCGAGTAGACCCTTTTTGATTTTAAAATAAATATATACGTTTTCAATTTTTCTGTTTATTTTTCTGTGATATTTGTTAGTAAACACTAAATAGATACTCACACGTTTTACAGAGATATGTAATATTTAAAGTACTCCGATGTTCATCGTTCGCATTTATTACATTCACGATATAGGTTGAACATGACGCTTCGTTATTAATATTACTTATGTATTTACATCGGTTTTGAAATTAATTTGTACTAATAGCTAAATGGTTTTGGTAGATTGTCTGCATTATGAACACAGTTTTACATATCATTATTGTACTTTTGATTTCACGCGTGTAATGAGGTCATGTGTATAGTTTACACGAGAAGCAACGGTTCAGGGAGTTTGCGGTGAAAATGTATAGATTTTCAGTGACCACTCGAAATGTTTTAGCGTTTATTGAACATAACACGGTGGCGTACAAACTTGCGTACACGGGCACGTAAAAATAATTATACAACGTCGATATGCGAATGTTTACCAGCTACGATGCGGTGACAAAAATATCTATTAAAAACATAATATATCATCTGTAGGTACCCTTTATTAATATATTAAAATAAAATATTGTGTTCTTTTTTTTTCATGTATTCAAAATAATCTGTAGGTGAAATAAAAGTACAGAAAATAGACGGAAATAAGTACAAATTGTTTGAAAGCATCGAAATATCGAAAAAGTAAATAGCCAAAGCGTCAAATACAGTATATGCCTCGGAGAGCAATAATTTTCTGAAGTTTTATTTTCTAGGGAAATCTAAAAGCAAGAACACGTATACTATATTTATATAGAAATATAAAATAGATAGAATCCATGCAAACTTTACCGTTGGTTGGCCTTGGCACATCCAATAATATTTTCTTCTTTCGAGTGTAAATCGTTTTGAATCATTTCGTGTAATAAAATATAAAGATATAATATATGCGCCACGTCTATGTGTATAACTGCATAACTGTGTACACAAATCTGAGTTTTTTTCTGTATACAGTAAATTGTAAATTGTATATGGTGCTTATATATTCGCAAACAAATTTAGATAATCTGGAATATTTTCATTTTATCGAGTTTTTTTTTTTTTGTTCGTTTTGAACATTTTTTTACGATGTATAATAATAATATATAACTATGGAGAGTGGATGAAAAATAAAATACACTGAAAGTATATGAAATTAATAAAAACTAGTTTGTATGGACACTAACTTAATATTATGCAAATAGTTCCAAAATCAAATAATTCTATTATGTAATAATTAAAGTACGGATTAGTGTGCATTTGCATATTTATTCTTGTTGATCATTGTTAAATTAGCACAAGAGTCGTTTTATAACATAGAAATTGAATATATAGAACTCATTCTATGCATAACTTTGAATATTTCAAGCTTTCGATGTTTGGATGAATTATTTTACATCTTTTATTTCAAATTCTAGAGTAGATTTAGGTTTTTTCTATGAGTGTTTGAAGAATTTAAAAAAAGAAAATTTTTTCAAATTTTGGTTAAATATACATAGATATACATGTATCTAGACATACATAGATGTACATAAATATACAAAATATGATCATATTGCTTATATATATATATCATATATATTTATTAATAAATTTAATAAATTAAAATATTAAGATAAAAAATTAATTTATCATATTTATATAGATTTCTTATATATAACCAACTGTTACTAATAATGATATTTAAATTTAATTTAGCTATCGAAACATAACTTATATATAAAAAGGAACTATAAGATAAGAAAATATCGATTAAAATCTCGGACTATTTATTTATTAAATATTTGTGATCATGATTTATGAAAAAATAAAAAGTTTGTTAAATTTAAACTCTTTAGTGTATATAAATTATAAATCTACACTTTAGTTATAAATTTATAATGTACATCATCATAATCTTAGTTTTTATTCATTTCTATTAAAACATAATTGCAGGTATATAAAAATCCGATTTATGTTCCTCTCTTCGTACAAAATATTTTCTAATAAATGGAAAGTAATGGAATTATCTCGTATTTTATTGAATTACTAACACCTATATTTCATTAATGTAATTATTAAATTATATATACTTGTAGGGAAAATGATGAACTATAGTAAAACATTAATAATCTTTTTATATTAATTTAACCATCACCTTATAGGTACTAATGATCCAATGAATTATCAGGTATAGTTTGAATAATTTTAAAAAATCTTCACCTATAAAGAAAATTGGTTATACATATTATAATACGATATTGAGAACATCAATGACTTCAATCGCGTTTCGTTCATTTATAATGCACTTGAAATCGATTATCATTTTTATGGTTTTCCGTATAGTTGATTATGTGTATTGAAACGCTTAAAATGCTTAAGTCGTATTTTTAATGGCTTATATCTAACCTTTTTCTTTAGAATAGCATTTATAATATATTTTAAGTTTGTAAAGTTTCGTATATCTATTTCCGTTATACATTCAATACCTATACTATATAGGTACAAATATTACATATTTTAATACGATTAATTTGTAAAACTATGTTAAATTTGGTCTTAAAAATTGCTATTCATTTTATTATTTTTAAATTATAGTTATAACATTTATACATCTTACACACAATAGTTAAAAGGTTAAATGCATGAATTACATATGATATTGATCTTAATATTAACATATTATGCAAAAATTAGGTTATTAACAGTTTCGGTTTTAAATACCTTTAAATATGCACTTCCCCCATAATTTTATACATTAGTGATAAACTATTAGGCACTTTGTGAAAACAATAATAAATAATAATTTATTTAATATTTAAAAATTGAATTATCTTCATTTATACTTCTATAATTTTAGCTGTAAAAAAGTATTTTATTTAACAGTAGGTAAATATTTATATTTAATATTATTTTGTTCAATCGAAAAGAAAATATTATTACAAGTCAATCGTAAACTCAATCATATTACCATATTTTTATATGAAATAAAATTACGTTTTCATTTACATAAATAAATAAAATTATTTTCCTGAAATTTTTCTAGTACCTACTACACATAGACACATAGTACTTCAAATAAATTTAAAAAGAAAAATATTTTTATAACTGAATAACTAGGTAATGGCTCTAGGTATAGTTCTATCGTAATACAAATAATAAATGAATACCTAAGTAAGAACTGCTTATAATGCAATTTAAAATATAAGTATTCTGATAAAATGTTTTACGAGATTTTTTTTTTTGATATTGCTTAGTAATTATTACGAATTTATATTTTTATAATATTACATAACAACAATTTTATTTTTGTGTTTAATTTATGAGTAATATTTATAACAAACATATTAGAAATTGAACGAAAATTTTTCGTTTTTAACAATCTATTGTTATTATTAATAAATGCTTTTTAAATTTAACTACCTAAAAATATTCGAAGAATAAATACATAGAATCAACATTCATGATCAGAATTTATTTAAAATAAATTCCTATAGTGGAAAGTAAATATCAAGAGTGAAACATTTTTTTTTTTTTTTTTTTATGTAAATATACCTACTCTTACTAGAAAGCTTAATGCTTCTATAAACAAACCTACGAGTAGATGTATATTTATTTTAAATATATTACATGAGCTGATTTTCAGTGTTTTATATTATATGTGTTAATTGGAAAATTGAATTTAATGATTTAAGTATCAGTTTATAATATCTTATGAATATGGCTATAGGTCAATACTTGTTTCATAATAATACGTTAAATTTATAAGTTATCATAGTAATAGGAACGTTTTATCTTTAAAATTCATTATTTTTATTTATTGATTTTACAGTATGCATGTAGGTATAATAGAGTTTAATAGGATTTCTTAGGATATATCATTACATTAAATTATACTATCCCCTAAATTCAAATCTCATATCTTTAAATCCTATCCTTGAAAAGAAATTGAAATTGTGATTTGTTATTCAGATAAAATAAATACAAAATTATATTCCATCCTATACAATTAGATAATGTTCCTACTTTACCAATCGAGTAATTTCTATTACAAATATAATGTAATAATATTATTAATAACTTAAACGTAATAATTTACACATTCTGTCCAACAAGTGACTGAACTATTAAATACTCATAAAATGTCAGCATTATTAGTCTTCACGTCATCATAATACAAATATTTTATTCAAGAATACGGCTGATTAATGTATTCAATGAATAATAATACAATTCAAATATCAAATATAAAAAAATATTTGTAAATATTATATATTATATTATTTATATTTTCAAATATTTGTAAATATCTTGATAAATATATTAAAAAATATTAATAGTTATTTTAAATGTTCTAATTATAAACCCATTATATTGTGTATATATTGTAGTACACTGACCATCTACTACAGATTAGTTTTAATATATTATCTAAAACATTAACGTTCATAATAGTCCATAAAATAATGTAACTGGTACTCGATAGCATACAACTTACAATTAATTTCATACCTATACCTACAAAA
Organism: Aphis craccivora; assembly: GCA_009835225.1. Classification (NCBI taxonomy): domain Eukaryota; kingdom Metazoa; phylum Arthropoda; class Insecta; order Hemiptera; family Aphididae; genus Aphis; species Aphis craccivora. The sequence goes on from VUJU01006302.1 coordinate 8,681, forward strand.
AAAAGATAATATTTATGTACAGTTTTCAGCTTAAGAGCTTATTCCAATAATTTATATAGACATTTTAAAAACATAAAAACGTTAAACCGGTCAGCAATTGTAGCTTATACCTACTATGTAAATGAAAAAAGATTATTATTTGTCGGTTTAATACCACTGAGTAAAGTTTTACTAGAGTGTATACACTTAATGGTAACAGCTACACCTAACTATTATGTGAAACACTATCGAATGCATTTTGGAATAGCACCAAAATTGTTCACTGTTGTTAGTTATACTGTCCTGTTGAATGTGATTTCTTTATCATTCTATCGTGTCAGGTTAAAAAAGAGAGGCAAATTGCCAATACTATTTTTTTCTTTTTCAATACATTATATACAATGTATACCGATTTTATTCCTTTTGACTTACATTTATTTAAATGAAACTATATTTTTCACATTCCTATATTTTGACATATTATCTTATTTGTTTAACGGTTATTCGAAATTCCGAATCGAAAAAAACCAACTTTCGTTTAATGGATGAAAAATGTATTTTTATTTTATACCATAGTTTAGTATTAAACATGATTTATTTTGTATTCATTGCGTTTTGCGTTCATAGTTATACAAAGTAGGTATTTATTATTCACAATAATTTCGCACCTAAATAACTCTTCCAGACAATAATATCCGGTTCTGAAAACATATATAGGTATAGTATTGTAACAAAATATTATATAGTATTATACAATATGCATTGTACGTACGTGCTTCATAACTACATAGTACACGTCATACTACCATGACGATTACTGTTCTCTCTTTATTAAAATAAACAGACTGCAGACAGTATCTAATGTTTATTGATTGAAAACTCGGAAGTTAAAATCAACAATAAATAGTCCATACATCACAGTCTTAATAAACTTACAGATAATAATATACTGTTTATCGTATATTATATAATGTAAATTTATCATAGGTAGGTATAAAAAAGGTATTTAAAAAAAAAAAAATTAAATATCTGTACGTTTTTTGACATGTTATGTTTTATGATCTAAGTAATCTAAAGTATGTCTTATGCATATTAAATTCATACATTAAAAAAAAAAAAAAATACATTATGAGAACGTATTTATTGACGTAGATACCCATATAACAATTATATAATATTAATGTAGAATACATCAAAGCATTAAATATTTAAAAATTTTCCAGTTAAAAGTTTTCCACACACAGATAAATAACCACTCATCAAACAACTTTTTGTGTAAATATTTAATTAGATTTTTTTTACTGCAGTTTACCATCTCCCACCTATCTTTCGACATAAACAATCGAAATGTATTCAATTTATGTGTTCTGAGTTAAACACTTCTAATAGAACTTATAAACACTTCAGAGGTTAAAGAAAAAACTTAGAATTTTTAACTCGACTGTATTTATAATATATTTGCCTAATTTTTACTAATTTAAAAATAGTATTAGATCATAATATTTAATTACTATTATTTTCTAATATTCATAGTTCACACCTTTCCCAGATCTATAACCTTGGACCTAATATTTTTTTAATAATACACAATATTTGATTTCTCGAAAACTAATCCTTCGAATTTTTATTTAGATACTTCCAATAGTTCAAAAAGTTATGTAAAAAAAAAAAAATGTACAGGAAAAAAACGATTCTCATTAAATAAAATATGCTAAAATACTCCCTAAATGGTATAATTAATTTAAATATTTTAAAATTATTGAAACCTTAACAATTTGAAAAATTATTATTAAATGAAATATTGGGGATGAACATCATGCTTGTGGTAAATCACCCTGTATATTTTTATTACACGTACATATGTTGACTTTAGACTCAGCAATATACCGATTTGCGAATTCTTTTAAAGTTGAAAAAACAATCAATTTGAGCGTGAAATTGAAAAATAAGAAAAACATATAATAATGGATATTATATACACGTACTACGGCAATGGGCTATTGTAAATAGCTTTTTTATTATAATATTAATTGTTAATTCTGTCTACTCAGGGATTACCTACATTAAATAATAAAAATAACAGTA
>VUJU01006306.1:0-10735 GCA_009835225.1 Aphis craccivora
AACCAGTAACTGTTTTAAAAAATTCCATACTAACTAACAAATTATATTGAATTTCATTTTTTTTTCTGTTTTGTTTCTAAATATTATAACAAAAACCATAAAGGAAACATTTTATTTTTAAATTTTATAACTACAAAGAAAATTCTCCAAGGCATATGAATTATTATGTTCATAGGAAAAAAGTAGTTTTTGTTTTTTATTTTATAGTATCTACACATAATAAGCATTACACTAAATAGGTATATATTTTTTTATGTTCAAGTTTTTGATATTGTATAACACTTGACTTTATGTTATTGTTATTTTTCTAAATAAAAAAATTTTAACTTTCATATTATTTGGTTTTTTTTTTTTGTATTATAAATTAGTGTAGCTTATAGATAAATTTAAAATAATTGAATAATTTAAACATGCACTTTGGCTATATGCTTGTCTACTCTAGTTTGAAACATACTATAACGGTGTACATTGTTCAATAGTGTACGCCAGACGCATATAGTTGCATTCATGCAACCTGACTTAAGTTTGAGCTTTTGAAGTTGAAAAAAAGAATTATGATTTTTTTAAGTATTTTTTCCTTATTCCCAGAGGTATAATGCATAGAAAAAAATTAATTTGGTAAAAATAAAAAAAATCATGCAATTAAAGGTTAATAATATTAGGTATATACAATAATGTTGGTTAGCTAGGAATATTACGTACTTTTATTTGGCATTCGGGAACGACAATTCGTTTATTTCTATAAATATTTGTAAACATGTAATTTTAAGTTATTAATAGTACTAAAATAATTCAATATATTTATATGACTAACGTTCCGCTGTCATCTAAACAAACGGATAGATTATCAGTTATTCATTGACTAAAATATTTCAGCTGTGCAGTACTGCAACTAAATTGTAAAGTGTAGGTACTAGTGTTCACGTGGAATATTCCTCACTGTGTGCTGTGTTTGTGCGTTTAAACTAAATTTATTATGTCAGTACAAAAAATATGTTTAATTTGTTCAAATGGTGAAGAAGTGGAGAAAGTGTCGTTTTGTTTAACGATAATTCAAAAGATATATTTATTTCTTCATTGAAAATACGACAAAATAATAATTTTAAATATTGTGACGTTGCGCTACCGGAAGTTTTTAATTCATACGAAGGCTATCATATAAAATGTTACCGAAAATTTACTGCATTGCCTTCAACACTACAACATCAACTTGATTCATCTAATGCTTCAACATCATCGAGCTCGAGCTCTGTATGTGAAATAAATACTCGATCAAATCAATCAACAAATTAATTGAAGGTAATGCGTCTATTTTTAAGTCTGTATGTATATTTTGTAAAAAAACAAAATGGAAAGGCTCAAACCTTACATTTGTGTGAAACTTAAAATGTTGAATTAAGTATAAAACATTATGTGAACGAAATTAACGATATCAGTATGCAAACAAAACTTTCTATTATAGATTTTGTAGCTTAAGTAAGCTAGTAAGCTAGTTAAATATCATAATATTTGTCGAGTAGATACTTGATACTTGATAGATACAATCAATGTACCAGTTATAATGTTATTAAGGAATTAGAAACCGAACTCACATACTCATCAATTAATCAGTTAGGACTATGTCCGCCAGGAGTGTTTCTTACACCAAAATTATCCACTGGTGTCGCATTTGATAACTTCGATAGATTTGTGGAAACGTCCAGTGGAAAAAATACTCTCCATGACACAGTAGGGATTCTTTATCAAAATGAGCCTGAAGAAGGTTCTTATGAAACAATTGTTCAACAATTGCCGATTCCATCTATTCAAAATACATCCGATGTAATAAATAATATTAATAATATAGAAAAAAAAATAAAAAAAAAGAATGTTTTAGGCTATAATACCAGAAGTAACACCATATAGAAAAAAACCAAAAATGATAGGGACATTGGTAAATAATGATAATGAATTACGACAAATTGTTCCAGATACACTTAAAATGTGTAATAAACCTGATTTGTTGTGGGTTTTGTCATATGCTTTAAAAATTAGAAATACTCCTATGTGGACTGGATATAATAGTTTAACTACAACTAACCATGGTAGTAAACAAAAAATATTCTACTTAACTCCAATTAATATATCTCCTACAAACACTACAGTAATTTACGAAACAATGATACAACCGCAAAAAATTGCCAAAGAATGGAATCAAACTATTATGTCAATTATAATTTTTCGTATTATCCGACGAAATACGTCTCTCAATAACCTCAGTACCTTTTTGAATGTATTTCGTCGGATAGACAATTTTCCTGGCTTTCCGAATATGTAGGTTAAGTCGTGCGACTCCCCGGGGAACACGACGAAAAAAATTAAAAACCACGGACGGACGCCCGTCACGCGTAGTACGGAAAACAGTCACCTGGCGCTGGCGACTTTAGCCCGTTTACCATATTGTGATGAAAAGGTGCTTTTAACTCTAAAATCATTATCATTGCGCTATCTTGTGGTTGGCAGACGTTAGGAGGTTGGTAACGTTTTGCGCCTGTTATACATTTTAATGCAACCCAATTGACGGGGTTTCTTATCACTAATCGTCCGAAAAATAGTCACCTAACTTTAGTCACCCAACTTCACACTCGTAAATTTATCAATGAGTGTGATATAACATATATAATGGTAGAAAATGAACTATTAGAAAGTGGGTCAGTTAATGGTTTTATTACAGGAAAACATTTTAATCGGTGTAAACGACTTTATCCAGTTGTTGCACTTGGTTTGCAAATATTACACTTTGAATTATTTCTTGAAAAAGAATGTATTGACATTTCCGAAGACATATTATTGGAACTAGAGGCATTACTGACAAAAAGTATAGATTATAATTTAGATCTTACTGAAAATGAAAATTTAAAAAAACTTATTAATTTGTACTCAAAATTCCAAAATTCTGTCTGGATTACATGGTAAAACCGCTCAATATTATATGAACTATCTAAGAGTATACGAGTAGGAGATTTTAAATTATTCTGTTATATATTGCCGAAAATTACAAATTTATTTTTTATCTTTAACCAGCCCAATTATGCTCGATGGATAGTCAAATACTATGATAATATTTTAAAGCTAGATGAAACTCATCCCGATTTGAAAATTGATTTTGAAAATGGTTCTTTTGGAATAAAACGAACTTCAAAAAGCTTTTCACGACAACCAATAGATCTCACATTAAAACAAACAATTAATGCAGATGCATCTAAGAGGCTTACAGGAGTTATTCATTTTACCAATTCGATATCGGCCCGTCAACGTTGGGCTAAAAGTCATAGTTTAAGATCAACAATTATTATCCACGTATTGGAAAATATTGGCTTAAAAAATAGACAAGATATATCTAATGAATTAGAAAAAAGTAGAATAGATAAGGCATCTTCAGCTGTTCATAAATCTGTTGCAACAATAAAAAACTATATTAATCCTTTTGATCAATCAATCGACCCGAATAATTTGTTTAACATTTTAACTGGAATAGGAGCTTCCGCAGAAACTACTAATTTTTTACTCAATGTTCAAATTAAGGGTAATGAGTTGCGTGAAAAATGTAGGTATTTCAAATTGTGCAATTCATTTAAGTCGATTTGAAAACCCAATAGAAAAACAAAAAACACTTAATTTTTCACAAGACAACATAAAAAAATTATCTCTACTGTTAGGAAAGTACAGGGAATAAGAATGCAAAGAAATTTGTTTGGAAGAATGCTAGAAATATCACTAGAAAAACAGATTGACGTATTAGAAACTTTAAATATCCATTAACACCTATTCTGACCTCTATGTGTCATTTAGACGGAACCATGTACAAAACTGATAAGTCGTCTTTAATGAAAATTTTAGAACAAAAAATTAGTGAAGCAAATGTACCACCTGAACATCCAGATGTAGCTATAATAGATGGATTTTTTGTTGTACTGCATTTAATAAGAGAGTTTCAAAAACGTTTGGTAGTATATCTACTATGTTTTTAAAAAATATTACTCAATATAAAGCTAATAGAATAGCTATAGTTTTCAATCAATATTTATCCCCTTCGATTAAAGATAGTGAACACAAAAAAAGATCTTCATCTATTCAAAATATGTTATATCTGGACTCGATCAAACAAGACCGACTGATTTTATAAAAGAGTTAAGAAATAGCCATTTTAAAGAAGCATTTGTTGATTTTTTAATTGAACATTAGATTCAATTACCTGTTTTCATTGGAAATAAAACAATAAATTTAAGCCATAAAAATTGTAACTATACATTTATAGTGCATAATGGTTACGTTTTAAGAAGCACAAATGAATTATTATCATATAACCACGAAGAAGCAGACACGAAAATTATTTATCATTTATATCAAATATCAAAAGAACCAGAAAAACAAGTAGTAATAAGGTGCAATGATACTGATGTTTTAATAATTATCTTGGGTAACATGAATAAATTTATCAACGCTGTCAATATTTGGCTTGAAGTGGGTCTTATTTCAACAAATAATTTGCGTTACATTGATGTTTCAAAATTGTTTTCTAGTTTTGGTATTGAACTTTCTACAACACTACTAGCTTTTCATGCATTGACAGGCTGTGATTTTACTCCAGTATTTTATAGAAAAGGAAAACAAAAGCCATTCAAAATATTAGAACAAAATAGAAGTTTTCAAAAGTCATTAAGTAGTTTGTGAAAATCAGAAAAAATATCTTCAGATACGTTTTGTGAAGTAGAAACATTTGTATGTCAAATATATGGAATAAAAAATGTAGTCACTGTCAATGAAGCAAGGTTTGAAATATTTTGTAATGCATATAAACCTAAAAAAGATAAAGAAACATTTAAAGCCAAATTAAAAAATTGTGATTCGTCAAACATTCCACCATGTCACAAAGAATTGCAGTAACAAATTCTTCGAGTTAATTATATATGCAGCATATGGAGAAATGCTATTTCTAAAACGCCAACTTCCTTCATTCCTGTGGGTAACGGTTGGATTGAAGAAGATAATTCGTACATTCCAGTGTGGTTCGAGGGACTACAATACCCAGCATTTGTTGAAGATATCGTTATAAGAAATAGTTTTGAAGAAGAAAACATAAGTGATAACGGTGAGTACAAGTGTACAACATTCAGACCCCTGATAATATAAATAACTATAATTTACTTTTACAAAATCAATAATTTTTTTTCAGAAAATGAAACAAAACTAAACGGTGATGAGTCTGATTAATATCTTATTATTATTATAATTATCTCACATCAGAAATTCAATATACATACTAATTTATTTATTTTGTATTATTAAATTTGGAAACAAAATCACATTTGTAAACACATTCATTTATGATGTAAATTCAAAATATTTTTAAAAGTTAATATTCAGCTAATATAAATATAATTTTCAGTTAATATCTATTAAATGTTATTTATGTAGGTACTGTTTAAATAATATCTTAATGCGTTCTGGTAAGTATTAAACACCATATTTTCAGTCTGTTGTTATATATTCTTGATCTACATGTTGAATACTATATTTTAGTTCCGAGTTTAATCTTAATAAAAATGACGAAGTTCCGTGCACTTTTTTGAAAGTTGAACTTGGTCTGGTTTCACCAAAGCACCAACTTTTTTGGTTTGTCTATTCAAATTATTTGTGTTTATAAAATATATTACCATTTTGTTTAAATTCCAAACGTAATGGTCATAACGTAACTTACGTGCAATTTACGTGGGGTGTAATCAGTGGCATAATTAGGAATTTGGTTTGGAGGGGGGGAATGTACATTTGAGTAAAATCGGTACACCTCATACAGTAACCAACCCCCATCCCACAAGAATCCGAAAAAAAAATTGTAAATTATAGTTGATAAAAAATACAAGTTTATATAAAAATATTATATAGGTATTTTATAACTTTTATACAAAACTAGATCCAATTTGAAATTTCATTGGTCTTTTAGAAATATCATCTAATACATCTTCAGGATTAATTTTAATGTCTCTGTGGACCGCCAACATACTTAACCTATTTAACTTACCTATCCTAATTATTTTATTTTATTATTAGTTATTATTATTAATCTAATAAGTAATAATCACATTTGAGTAATTAGAAAAAAAACTAAAGAGTATAATTTAGTTATTCTTTCCTTGGTATGATCATAAATTATAATTTTATAACATGAATTGTTTTTTTTTTTTTTTTTTTTTGACAAATTAAGAAGCAAGTGTTTTTCCTTTTTTGTTCCATTGTATAACTTAACGTTTGAATAATCAAAAAGAATAATTATAAAAATATTCCATATGAATAATATGTATAACAATTATTATCATTTACTATTTACCACCTAGTGTCCTAGTACCTACTGGCTTCTAGTGACAACTGACAATAAACGATTAAATATTTAAATACGAACTCGCATACGGTTATATTATATAATATAATCAAAGAAAAAAATATGAAGAAAAAAAGAAAAAAATATGGTTCAGGGTTCTATTGTGTATAGGAGTGAATGTGTAATGCGGTATACTTATCGTTAGTATACTTATGTCTATGCTCGGGTATGTTCACGATAACAACCCGCACGTCTTATTTTATAAATCGGAAATACAATTATACAAACTTTCGGACTGTCTGAGTTAACGCGTTGAAGTATCATATATTATAATAATTTATTATAATTAAAATTAATCTGCAATCTGCCACAACTCACAAGCATACTACATCTAATGAATTATATCATATAGGTATTTTATTAATTTAAAGTAAACAAAATTGTTTGATTTGGAAGGAGAGTATACCTATTTTGAATAGTCATTACTCATTATTCATTACTAAGTCATTACCAATACTTTCATCAAATGTAAGCAGTAAAAAAAAGTTTTGGGGAGGATCTATGCCCCTAATATCCCCCGTAATTACGCCCCTGGGGGTAATTAAGTACTGCACTCTCGTGCACCAACAGAGATCACCACCAGACTTCAATATTCAAGTATAGAAATGCTTTGTGAAATAAATAAGATAATCAAATCGTTTAATGAAAATGACGTTGAATTCGTGTTGTGAGCTCTTAGTCTATTATCGAAGACGCAGAAGTACAGATTGACATTGATTATCTAATATTGTTATTACTTATTACCATTTAAAAGTATATATAGGTTTTTTTAATTTTCGCTATTAGTGTTTTCGCTGTAAAAATATTTCGCGATTTTGACTTTCGCGGTTTTCACATAGACTCTATTATAGTATGCAATATTATTTAATAAAATAAATTAATGTAAAATTTTAATTATTTAAATAAAACTGTTAGCTGCTTAAACATTACTACACATGCTGTACATGGTTGTCAAAGACAAGTTAGGAATAGTAGGTTTTTAGTACTGGTCTAGTTGACCCCCGCCAGGAAGGCAATTCCCCCGCCACTCAAGTTTAGTTGACGCCCACCACTTACCTACATCTCTCTTATTTTTGATGTTATAAAATGTATAATATACTGATCTAATGTAGAGTGTAAATAAAAAAGGTACGAAATCATAAACGTTAAGTATTTGTGTGAAATTCTCTAATTAGACATTTTAAGAATTATGTTTGGTAAAATCCATGTAGTAAATATAAGATATAATATAAGATAGGTATAACAGCGGGTGCCGTATATAATATTATGAAGTACTTACCTCAGTTATTCAGTTGTCGTCATCTGAACAAAAAAAAAAATGAATTTCCGACAAATTTATAGTGACGTGCATGATGTTTCATTTTCATTTCAATTTTTTTGCAAAACCAAAATATCATCCATAAGACTAGGACTTGTGACAGTGAACACGAAATGGTTTTGGATACACAAAGGGGTCGGTGGCGATGTCATTTAAGATCATGTCGAGCAGAAAAAGGTTTCCAGGACCAATAATTGGATACAAAGTTCCAAGGTAAAATTGCCAACTATTGTTCACTTCATTTATGGTTGGGCTCATAAACTGACATCAGTGGACTTTTTCAAACGTGAATTTGGAATGAGCAAATTTACTGTAGTAGATTGGAATAATTTTATGAGGGAAGTTTGTGTATGGAAAATTTGTCAAGGTGATTCCAAAATAGGAGGTGTTGGTTGTATTGTAGAGATCGACGAAAGTTTATTTGTTAGACGCAAAAATAATGCTGGTCGAATACTGCCACAGCAATGGGTATTTGGTGGCATACGTCGTGAGACCAAAGAGTGTTTTGTCGTATGTGTACCCGATCGGTCGGAAAATACATTATTGCCAATAATTTGCGAACTTGTACGATTTAGATCGACCATTATATCTGATTCCTGACGAGGCTATAATAATATACAACAAACCGGCCATTATACACATTCAACAGTAAACCACTGTTTGCGCCGACGAGCTTTACTAACGCGTTCGCCGTTCGCCTAGTCCTCCGGACCGTAGTGAGGGGAATAATTTAAATAATATATGCTAGATAAATATAAGTAATATGAATATATTAAGCGACCTGTACTGAACAATACAATAAAACAAATACAATATAACCAATATTATATGCAATTATATAATATGCATATACAATATACCCATACAACAATTTGAAAATAACAATATTTTTAAAACATTTTCTCATCAAAAGGAAAAAATGTTTTCAGATAAATATTTTACAAATATTTGTATTTAATTTCTAAAAATACATTTAAAAAATAATATTTTTAAAATGTATGTAAAAACTTTTATGGAAAATGTTTCTGTGAAAACGATTAAGAAATATTTTATTGTCATTAAAAAAAAATATTTTACTAATATTGTTGTTTGTATGTTTTAAAAATATATTATTGAGATTTTTCAAAAATATTTATAAATAATATTCAATCTATAATAATATATTATATATCTAGGTATATAATATATATTATAATATATAGCTATTATATAAATACATATTATTATTATGTATATCTTAAATGTTTTATAAAAAGTTAGTCATTTTTATGATAGGATAATGATGGTGATAGGATCTCGGTTAGATAAATAAATTACATAAATGTTATATAAATAAAACGTTGACCCGCTTACTCTACCCCTTCTGGTGCCGAAACAGTGTTAAAATATGACACAAGGTGATTTTAACCTCAATTATATTATTTCCTAAACCATAATAGATAAAAAAAAATGACAGAATGTATAACTTATAGAAAATTAAGTTTTATCCAAAATACTTTCTAACAAAATGTCTTTTAATTCCATTATTATATATAAAAAACATGAATACAATAATTAAAGTTATCGGTTTGAGAACTTAAGGTTTTTTTAATTTAATTATTAAAAATTATTGGTTACCACTATCAAAAAAATTAAAACGCTACAACACAGGTAAAGTTCTTCTCAATGTGATTTTAAAATGTGGTAATTTTTATATAAATATCGTGGAAGTAAACTTGTCCCGCGTAAAACAGTTTTTAACTATGTTACGCGTGTATAAGACAGAGACAACACATGCGGGTATAGCGTCCTCTTAAGAGGACGTAGTACCCTCATGACGTGTTGTTTTCGTCTTACACACGTACGTCATTGCAAATTTTCGTTCATCAATTTCAATAGTGTGCTGTATATTTTGATATTAGAGTGCATTGACCTATTATAAAATTTAAAGGCAAGATTATCTATAGGGTCCCAGTGCTCCACATAGCATTTTATTGATTTTAAAAGATATATGATTTTTTAATACTTTACTGACATTAAATCAATTTCGTGCCAAAAAAAAAAAAATTATTTTATTTTTAATACTACAATTTATTAGTTCAACTAATATAATAAATAATTATATAAGATAATTTTGATAAAATAAATACTAGTTATTATTACTAAAGTATTAAATATATAAGTACCTAATATAGGTACTCGAGTATAGTTGTACATAGTAAAAATTATCTCGTTTAGAAGTAGGTATATAGATTTTAGGATTTTTACCTGCAAAACACAAAATTATTGTTATTTGTGGTGCAAACAAAAAAAATAAATACATTAGCAATTCACAATTTTTCTGACCAATTATAATTGGTCAGAAAAATTATTATTATTTATTATATAATTATTATTTTACTGTAATTACAGTCAACAGCCATAACCCACACAGCAATTGTATATTTTGAAAATGTTTTCACAGTATTATGGACAAAATAAAAACATATACACAATATTTTCAGATGGTTTCGAGATGGTTTTTAAATATTGTCAAAATATTATTAGATCACTTTTTGGCAGAAGATAAAACATTCACATAATATGAAGCAATAATATTTTAATAATATAGCATATATACATTTTGAAAATATGATGTGATTATATCATAACAATATTGCATAATTGTATATTGAAAATATGTTATTTAGAATATATATGAAATCATTTTTATAAAAATATCAGAAATATTGGTACTAAATTTTCTTTAAATATTTCAGAATAATATTTATAATCATATATTACTACATAATATATAAAGCTAGGTACATGCCACACAGTACATTTTTAAAGCAGTGTCCTAAATTGGTGATAGGTATTACCTAAAAATGATGTAGAAACAATATACTAAGTACTACAACAGAGTAATCAGTGATAACCATCTGTAACTAATAACATTACACTTGTTATGGAAATTTGAACTAGATAAAAATATGTATAACAACTGAATGTTACATAATATACTGTCAGTGATATACTTG